>CAXKVY010009396.1:0-19599 GCA_964058915.1 Tetropium fuscum | reverse complement strand
GGCATTTACTGTAATTACAATCTGATCTGAACTTAGATCAATGAGTAATATCTTTCTAACCTAATTTACTACTGTTACAAAATTTATATCTAAGGACTTACTCACTAGTGTTCCTTATATTTTTTTAATACTTGATTACACTAATGATAATGTGTAGGCAGGCACTGTTCTCTGCTTTTGCACTAACAACATTATACTAGCTCGAAGGGTTTGATCCTCTTGAGCCTTCTAATCTGGTTTGTAATGTCGAGGAGCTGGATGGCTTCGACATTGACGTGACGATGAAGTCGCTGTTCGTGACTTTTGGCGAATTCGCTGATGGTCTGGTTAACGGTGTCCATTCCCATGTCCCTATGGGGGTCACTATTTCTGCAATACCAGGGGGCATTAACAATGCTCCTTAATACTTTGTTTTGGAATCGCTGGATTATATCTAGATTGCTCTTACTGGCACAACCCCACAGCTGGATGCCATATGTCCATACGGGCTTGAGAATTTGTTTGTACAAAAGTACTTTGTTATATATTGACAGCGTGGAATTTCGTCCAAGCAGCCAATACATTTTTTTAAATCTGATATCTAATTCTTCCTTCTTTTTTTGACATGAGCTCTCCAGCGTAGCTTAGCGTCCAGTGTTATACCCAAATATTTTGCTGTATCAGCATATGGGACTTGGATATTGTTTATGCTAACAGGGATATGTCGGTCTCTTTTGTTTGTAAAATTAACATGATTAGGCAGGAAATTAACTGATTAGGCAGGAGCTTGCTTAATTTATAGTGAAGTCCCTCGTGCCATACTTTATCAAAAGCCTGTGCTACATCAAGAAAGACGGTAGAACAAACTTTTTTTTCCTCCAGCGACTTTTCAATTACATCATTGATCCTATGGACCTGATCTATAGTTGAATGACTCTCTCTGAATCCAAACTGATGATCTGGGATTATGTTTTTGTCTTCAATGACTGGTTTTAATCTTTTAAGAAATATTTTTTCGAACAGTTTTGATATTACAGGAAGCAAGGAGATAGGCCTCTAGGACGAAGCTTCATTTGGTGGTTTCCGGGTTTCAGGATCATTATCATTTCTGCTACTTTCCATATCTTCGGTACATATTTTAATCTAAAAGATGCATTAATAGGATAGGTAAGTTTTACAATGGCTTTACGTGGGAGATGTTTTAGAATTTCCCCCGTAATTAGATCAAATCCTGGGGCTTTTTTCGTGTTAATGTTCTCTTTAATTTCTTTTGCTATTTCTTTCGGGGTAGTAAGTCTGATTGCACCTTCTTCCTGGGTAAGATTCTCCCAGTCGAGAGTGTTTTCTCCCTCGTTCGGCTGCAAAGTCTCTTCAAGATATTCAGCGTACCTGTTGGCTTTTTGTATATTACTTTTTGCCCACGCACCGTCTGTATTTTTAATTGGTGGGTTCTGCTGTATTGGTCTCTTTAGCCTCTTGGTAGCTCTCCACAGTGAATAGTCAGTTGACAGTTCACTTAGGTAGTCAGTAATAGACTTATCTTTGATCTTTTTAATCTCTCTTTTGAGTTGTTGTGTCAATATTTAATATAGTTTTATCGACTGGTGATCTAGTTTGATGCCAGATTCGTCTGAGCCTTTTTTTCCCAAAAATAAGAGCTCTGATTTCTTTCGGATAGTTGTTATCTTTAATTCTTGGAATAATATCTGGAGTATTATCCCATGCAATGTTGGATAACATTAACTGATGATTCTGCTTCCTCGTCTAGTTGTTCTCCATTTCTTAGAGGCACTGACAGATTGATACTTTCTTCAAGTTTTAATCTGAAGCTTTTCCAATCTGTTAGTTTATTTACTAATCTATGGGCTAATTCAATTTGTATAATGCTGTCGCTGAACGTAAGTAATATGGGAGAATGGTCAGAGTTCAAATCCCAAGCTTCTTCAACATGTATATAGTTTACTAATACATTTCGAGTTATGAAAAAATCAATTAGATCTGGGATTTTGTTGGGGTCTGTAGGCCAATATGTTGGCTTGCCAGTTGATAATGTTTCGCACTTTAGTTGATTGGCTGCTTGTAGAAGTTCTTTTCCTTTTGTATTGGTTAACCTAGATCCCCATTGGACATGTTTGGCATTGAAATCGCCACCTATGATGAATCTATGTCCGTGACTATTTAGAAATCCTACATATTGTTCTTTTTTGAGAGCATGTCTAGGCGGGCAGTAAACTGCAGTGACAATTATCTCATAAGTTTTGGTTTTGACTTTTACAGAGGATGCTTGAAACTGTTCTGTTTTATACCCCGTTTCTTGATGATGTTTAATTGAATCCTTAATTACGATGGCACTACCACCATTGGCTGCATTTGCTGGGTGTATAGTGTGATATGTTCTATATCCCTTAAATTTAATGAATGATTCAGTAGTAAAATGAGTCTCCGAAATAAGGCATATGTCAATGTTCTCTATATCTAGGACTGCTTGCAGTTCTTGTTGGTGTTGTAAGAGTCCATTGGCATTCCATTCCATAATTCTAAGGCTACTTAACATTACGAGTTTTTGGAATAACTCCTTTAGCGCTATGTTCAAGTCTGCTGATACGTTCATCCATTTGTGTTAGTTTCTCCATAATTTGTTGAAGAGAGTTTTGTATGAGATTGTATTTTGTTTAGTTTCATTTGTATTAATACTCAATTCAGGCTTAGCTGAATACAGTCAAGCTCACTGCTTGACTGTACGCTTTTTGTCCTGCACTTATATACTTTGGAACTTGGTTATGTCTCTGTGGCTGCTTAGGAGGAACTGGTTTCTTAGTGCGTCTATCTATTAATTTTTGTACTTCTTTTGCATTTGGGAATTTTTATCTTTTGTTTTTAATTATGTTTTAAACAATATTACTCATTTTCAGCTTGTTGTGAATTTATGTACCTTTGAATGTCTAAATTGACCGGACTAATATAACATATAAAATTTGTGACATATATACGCCTAATTTAAAAATAATACGTTCACTGAATGCTCCAAATCTTCTAAAACTGAATAAAATCCCGCCAACTATAAAATTTAAACAGCCTCACGCTTCATTTGATTTCAATGGGAGACTTTGCCGAGATATCCAATTCTGGAAAGCTAAAAAATTGCCCAGGAAAATCCTCGTTCCCAAGAACTCTTGCAAATACCCGGACTGTCGCATTTTCGTTTAAAGGCTCTATTTTCAGTTCCATCTCACACCCTTCCCCATTAACCTTCCCCAATCCCCATGTACAGAGTAATAAAAACTGACTGCAGAAATATATACCCCTTTTGTGGTACTCAATTTCATCTAAATCTAAATTATTCTAGATGTTTAATCACAATTAATGCGAGTGAATTATTTTAATATATGCCGAGGCCAATTTTCAGGCGTAAGAACTGTTTGAATACTACTAAGATATGATACACTATGATGTGATAATTCGACTAGCAGGCTGATCAAAACCGTATAGACTATAGATTAACATCTCGTGAGCTCGTGACAGATTTTTCGGTATTTTACCGTCAGTCATATATTTTTCTCTTTCATTGGTCGAGTATTAATGCGTGATGCCGAAATTGGAGTTCTCTATCAGCAGAGACATTTATGAATGTTAATATGAAATTGTATGAAAAATTTGCAATTTGGCATGATTGTTTACCGGCGGCGGATCGCTTTAGGCGATAGTTAATGAAATAAAATTCTGGCGGACAATTATCTGCGGACATTTCGCGTGATTTTAAATATCCCAAAAATCAATTTGTTATTGCAAAAAGAACGACTATTATGGTGTAATCGTTTACAGTCGGGTTTTGATGAGGATCGTCCATTTATGTTAAGTGGTACCAAAGAATTATCATCATTTTTTGTAATGAATACGACATGATTGTTTACCTTCAGGCGTTTGAACATTTTCTTAAATTTCGATGAAATATGGATAAATGGCCGACGTTTTTGACGGTTGTAAAGATTCGGACGACGCAATTTACAGCGCAGAAAAACGCTAACAATTTGGACTGATTGTTTACCGTCGGCCTTCAGTTTCGTTATGTGACTATCGGTCGACGAATCGGACGGTTAAGACATCTTATACAAAAAATTAAACCGTCGCGTAATAAAGAAATATTAACTCGGGATGACAAGTCCTACAATGCAAAATGAAATAATTGGACTAAGTAAAAATTTTAAAAAAATGAAATAATTGATGAAATAAAAAAAGCAACGTTTTGTTTTGTTCAATTATAATGGATACCACGCAAGATATTGCAAAAATTGAGCAGTTAAGTGTTTTTAATCGCTTTGTTATGGCTGAGCACGTAAAAGAAAAACCAGCGAAAATATTAATAAATGTGTCATTTTTAGAATTTATCCAAGTTGAGAGTCAAACTGGAACGGCTTTATTCATTTCTATTTTAAGAATATTGATAGAAGACCTTTAGAAAAACTTCGTGGTCAGAGATACGACGGAGCTGCAAACATGAGTGGGTTATACAAAGGTGTACACTGTATAACCCAAAAACAAGCTCAAATATCATCAATTGTTCCTAATTGTGCAGCTATTGTGCAGCTAATAATCTAAATTTATAGTAGGCAACGCGCGGGATAAAAGCGTCTGGAAATGAAGTTCGTCCGATTTTTACAGGTAAAAAGCAATTGATAAGTGGATTCGAGTTAGGGGTATGTAACAACACCTATGATTCGTCTGGCGATATTCGTGTCCAAGCGGTAATTATAGGAAAAAACTAATTTTTTTCAAAAATTTACAAAATTCAATTCGCTGCATTTTAGCAGTTGAATTTTTTAAATTGTATATCGGATAGCTGAATAATTAACATTTATATCCGCGCGCTTTACGTTGTTTAAGCGTGATTGCGCTAAACAAAATCGCCTGTCGCTCGCTTAAATCGCGACATTCGAATTTTAACATTTGCCGTAATTTGTTTACATCGCGATAACTCGGAGACGAGCGAAAATTTCGAAAAAATGATAAGAACAAAAGTTGTTGAATGGAATGTCAGGATTCTGACGGAACTTTATTTATTTTTTTTATAACGCTATAAATAAAAGATTAATTGGGAAAAAGGTGCTGGGTCTACAAGACGCGATAGCGCGGCCCTCGATTACCTGCCCCACCACATCTGATTTTCGTTCTCCATCTCGCATCGAGCGTTGTTCTACTTCACAATGCATCATTGCGACATTGGAGGTAATAAATCATGAAAAAATAATTAGGTACCCAACCTACCAAGTTACAATTCATCTTCACTATTTGTATCTTCGTTTGTTTTCTTGACTTTGGCCGAATGAATTGAAACACTCTTCAGCGCCACAGCCACAGTTAATTACGCAAGCCATTTTATTTTTTTTACACGTGCATGGCACTGTTCGGCACCCTACAAATGTACCCCTACCAGTGTTTACAATACCACCCCTACCACTGTTTTACAATGCTGAAGAAAAATCTTAGTAGTGTACTACTAAGCAGTTTTACAAGAACAAAAGCACATTGCTGTTATATTTCCTGGCAATGGAGGAATTGTGGAAAAAATTGGTACTACTGATTGGGATTCATCAAGTTTCCACCCAAAGTCCTTGTAATCAGGCATATTTAAGATCGCATTTAATGCATCTTTCCAAACAAGAAAGTGATATAATGCACGTAAACAGTGTTGTTTCAAGGAATCCACTGTAGGGGGAAGCCTGCCAATATCAACTTTACAGGATAGGTTTTTTCTCAAATCATTTATAGATTTGCAGTCACTGATGGTATTTGATTATATAGAAGCATACAAAATTTTTGCACTCTTGCAAATACTATTTCAGTTAAAGTTGGCCCCTCCACATCTAGTAACTCATAATGTTTCTGATATATTTTCCAGGCTGTTGGTTTTCCTATTCCATTAAACTGACTTGTAACATCACAGCCCGTCAAACTATGGAAAAATAAAATATTTTTCTTCATAGATCCTTCAAAATCGATGGAATTAATGTGTATGTACTAGAACTGTTGTGTTTGTATATACAAGTCTACATTGAGTTTGTCGGAAAAATGCACTAACAAAACCAGTACATCCGTGTCTTTGCAAGAAACTGCACTGAGTATATCCATCAATTTTCGCCGACAAAATGTGCATTAAGATTCGGGTATTAGCTTCTTCATGATTTGACACTAAAAATTTGGCTGATTGAGTAGATATGGTAACGCCTGAACCGTACTGCAAGATCTGATGGTAACCTCCTGATGTAACCAAGTTTACTTTATCATATTTGGCTTTCGCTATTATGGAAACTGATAAGAAGTCAGTCAAGACAGACTTATTTTCCCAAGAGTGTATGAATCTATCCCATTTTGTCGATAAAGGCACGTTGTCACTATCATAGATACGCCGTACACAATGTATTTGTCCTGCTCTTTTTTCTCTTGTACTGTTCTTCAGAGAATGTTCTTCTTCAGACTATATTGTAAAACATTGTTGCATATTCTCCAAA
Organism: Tetropium fuscum; assembly: GCA_964058915.1. Lineage (NCBI taxonomy): Eukaryota > Metazoa > Arthropoda > Insecta > Coleoptera > Cerambycidae > Tetropium > Tetropium fuscum. The sequence continues at coordinate 13,114 of CAXKVY010009396.1, read as the reverse complement.
TGTGCGAAGACCCTTTGGTTTGCCAATCGGTTGAACAAGAGACATACCATCGATAACGAGGCATTGTTTTTGATCAGGCTTCTTTGGCAACTCGGGGAGTACGTTTCCAAAGGTTTTCAATATTCTTCCCAGCGAGCTTTTATTTCTAGGACATGATAAGACCTCCTTTTACATTTTAATTTGAATTTCATGTCAATATCTTGATCACTACTACTGGCGGACGTGGAACTTTCCATATCTATAAAAAACTATCTACTAATCGAGGAAATTAAGCGCAATCGCGCTTAAACAATGTAAAGCGCGCGGATATAAATGTTAATTATTCAACTATCCGATATACAATTTAAAAAATTCAACTGCTAGAATGCATCGAATTGAATTTTGGAAATTTTTGGGAAAAAATAGTTTTTTGCTTATAATTATCGCTTGGACACGAATATCGCCAGACGAATCATAGGGGTTGTTACATACCCCCAACTGGATCGACGTTAAGTCTGTTAATGAAATTCGAAATTTTTACGACTTGGTTGAAAGTGTTTACATTTTTTTTGGACACAACATAAAAGATGGGCTCTGTTAATTAAATGTTTTGATAACTGTCAATAAAAATAAGACGCCTCTGAAAAAGTTAAACCTAACACGTTGGTCATCCAGACACGATGCATAAGACACCCACCCTTAGGTTTAGGTTCGTAAATATCTTAAAAGTTGTGTCCCAATTAGATTGACCTCTAATAATAAAAATGAGGTTGAAAAGGCTAATTCTTTGAAAAAAAACTTGAATTATTTGAAATTGTTTTTTTAATAGTTCTTCAATCTAAAATTTTAAAATTAAATATTTCAAAACTCCTGCAAAATAAACAGCAAAACATTGAACATGCAACAAAAATGTTTCTTAGGTACTGCGTTTGGAAATATCCAAACGCTAAGAAATAATTTTGATTTATTGATTACTGAATCAAGTAGTTTGGCTGCGAAATGGGGGCTCAAAGCAGCGTTTAAAAATAAAGAATAACTAGGCCCAAACGGTTTTTAAATGAAAAGAAAAATCATTTTAAAATCGAATCTAACGAAGACTGGTTTAAAATAAACGTTTTGAATACAACGTTAGATATTATAATATCTCAATTAAAAAATAGAACGTTTAGGTAATGATTCAGTTTCTGATGATGAATTATATGCGATGTACGTCAAATATTCCGATGATATTTCCGATACAATTTCTTCACAACTTGTTCCTTTTAGAAGTTGTTTTAAGGGCGATTTAGGTAGGATCATATCCATTAAAGACTTAATGGAGTTTATTTTAATTGAAAATTTTAGTTCCTGTAGTAGTTTCAGCGAAATTTTGACGGCTTGCTACATTTTCCTAAGTATCCCAGTATCGGTAGCAACATTTCCATTTTCCAAGTTGAAATTGATAAAAACATTTCTTAGAAACACCATGGGACAGGAAAGACTGTCGGAGCTGTCAATTATTAGGTTTGTTTTGTTAACTAAAAAAATTTTAATTCAAATATTAAAATGGGTAGTCTATTATGGGGAACCCAGTAGATACTTCGTTTTTTAATGGGTAGGGGGCCCAGGGATCCCATGGAACACAGGCCCATAACGACACCACTACGCCTCTGCATTGAATATTTTGCAAAACGACGATATTAAAGTGAACCGACGGATCGGACGGTTATAACACCTTATAAAGAAATTAAGAACTTGTAAAAAAATACAAAAAATTTGGACTGATTGTTTACAGTCGGCCATCAGTTTCATTAAACTGATAATACCGCAAAACGACGATATCAACGTGGGCCAACGAATCGGAATAATATTTTTTATATAAATATCTAAATTTTAATATTTTTTATAGCATTTTAATTTGTTTATAAGGTGTTTTAATCGTCCCATTCGTCGCCCCATATTCACACCATCGCGTCGCGTCGTTATGCAACATTATCAATCCGATGATGCTGATGACCTACTGTAAACAATCAGTCCGAGCAGTTAATATTATTTTACAACTTTTTAATGTATTTAAAAGGTTTTCTAACCGCCTGAGTCGTCGACCATTGTTATAAAAAAGCGCAATTTCGTCTAAATTGAAGTAACTGTCAATAATTTAGACGGTAAACATTAATGCCATATTCATACAAAACTTTCACTTTGAATTTATCAGTAAATTTGTTCTAACTGTGAAAACCGTCGCCTTTGATATTTTTCGCTACCACATAAGATAAATAGACGATTCCCATCAAAGCCCAACTGTAAACAATCATACCATAATAGTAATTTTTTTGCAATAACAAATTAATTTTTGAGATTAATAAAATACTAACGTTAAATGTTTCGTTTTCTTTAAAGATCTACCAGACAGAACTATGGAGATAATGCTATATGATAAATTCAAATATAACGAGAAAAATCATGTCATTTAAAGGCAAAAATTACCCCTGCGCACAGAAATAAGGCTAAAAGTTATGTTGTGCCAAGGAACAATGAATGGCTTGGAATTCCCAAATATAGTTAAATTTTTTTTTCGATAATATAAATCTGTCTCTTCTCTACATTCTCATTAGAATCCGAATTTGATACTAAGATGCCAGATGATAAACTTGATTCAGGAGATGCATTTTTGAATGAAGTTGAAGAAATATCAGCGCTGTTCTCGGAACCTTCCGACACAGAGCTTTCCGGTTTTTCACACAATCGGATTTTTTTTGCTTTTTACTGTTGCGTTTTCTTCTGAATTGTAATATCATACTAAGTAAATTTAGATCTCACTTTAGACTTCATTTTTACTTGAACTAAATGTCGTATTCTGACTTTGCATCTTGTATTTCCAGTGGAGAATGGTGAGTATCATCTTCTACCGACTCTTCATTATCAGCCATTCATGATTTTTTTTGCGACTGAAGGACATTTTTGGACTCATTAATTGGACGCCGTTATGCAAAAAGGAACCAACGCCAAAAACTTTGATTTGAGAAACGAAGGTTAAAAGCGTACAAACTATAATTAAATCGGCATGAAATTATAGATGCAGATTTGTGCTTTATCTTGCGTTAAAACTCTGTCAGATTTGCTGCTGAAAATTTTTTAAAAAATCAAGTATATTTTTTATTTTTTTTTTGAATAATGATGCATGGTTCCTTTTTGCGTTTTACAATTTCTGTAATTAAGAGAAACAATCAAAATAGGAAATCAAATATTTATTATCTATATTTATATAGTCAGGGACACCTCCAAATCCATCTATATCATCTTCAATATGGTCATCTGCAAAAAGTAATGAATAGAAAGTCCTACAATCTTTGGGAATGAGGTGCTATTGTTCTATCTTTGTCTCCACGAAACTTGCAAAGTTCGATTGGAATGAGATACGAAAGATTAGAATCTACTAATATAACAACAAAGGGCGCCACTGGCGTTACGCTACGCCAGAGAGGAGAGCAATGAGATAGAAGCAGGTGAAGTAGGTTCGAGAATCTTGTGGATATGTAGAATGTTCCCAGGCAAGTACAATGCAATAACACTCACCTCTGTCAGCTCTTTAGCTCACCAAAACTTACAGGATCCACTCACTTTATTTACTGACCTAAACTCCAACACATAGGTACAGCAATTCTATCAAACGGCAGTCAGGTTCTCACTAGTCCAAGACTTAGTTAAATATAAATAGCTCTTAGACATTCAAAGAGAATACAATAAAAATAATCCAAATATAGTTAATTAACTGAAAGGAACTGCAACTCAGCTGACATGAGAAAGTCAATGATTACTTTCCCTGATATTTTTTGACAACTCTGAAAGTCTGACAAATTAATATAAAAAAAAAATGAACAACAATGAACAAGGCGAGTGCACCTATAGGAAAAAATTAGAGAAATACAGGTGCGAGCAAATATATCAAGATATACCTTTCGCCTTATAGGAGAAGAAACATCGCTATCTATAATAAAATCCTGATCTTTGACCGAATCATCCGATAGATTCTCTAGCAACTTCGCAATCTCAGGATTCAAAGTTGGTGGTTCTGAAGAGATATTTGAAATATATCCTGTTGTTTCCCTCAGATTTTCTAAAGAATAGATATTATTAAATTATTCATGTTTAATAGTCAAATTTAGTTTCATGCCTTTGTTTTCTGTAATAACTGTAGTATTACACATATTCACTAGTTGTTTATTACGCCATGAAATCATTTTACACCACTTTTATAAACGAAAACAAACAAGAAGTTCACACTTTCATCCCGCAGAAGGCACTGATATACTAAAAATATGCTGAGCTATGCTATGATGAGATACTGGTAAGCGTCTATGCACTTGGTTCCCCTTTGAAAAATAGTTTAAGATACTTTCGAGTGTACAAATGGTTCTTTTGGCCTATTTCCTAAGGATATACTGTAATTTTCACATGGATCTTTTCTGCAAACAATAGTTTACCTACTTCTGCAACTTTCAATGCTTTAATATTAGTTTCGTAATTTTGTCGCATGGTTTTTGCATAACGGCGTAACGGCTTTTTGCATAACGGCGTCCAATTGCATTTTTCTGCTTTCTTGCAAGACATGCTGTTCGTGGTGTAACTACTATGCATTCTTTGGCGTTTCTTTTGACAGTCAAAAATATGTGGAACCTTGCTTAAATTTTATTTAGACATTTTCCATCGTTTTAAAATATAAACAAGAAAACAAGCGATAAAAAGCTGCAAAAGTTTACTGTCTTGCGAACAAAAGTTTACTGTTTTGGCTTCTAAAGTTCATATCTTTGAAAATCACGTTCTCAGAGTTCCCTCGTGTGTGTATCGGAAGGTAATACAATAAATATTGTATCTGGTGACATCAGTGTTGTGTTTTTACAGACTAGAACTATACAGGGTGTTTCATGATTATGTTTACACACTTTAAGAACACATTGTTCAGGCAAAAATAAACAAAAAATGTTATATAAACATAGTGCTAGAACGCTTCGTTTTCGAGATACAGGGTGTTAAAGTTTCCAAAAAAATATTGATATTTCTTAATATCTCGGAAACGGATGGATATATTTAAGTAAAATTTGGTGTAATATATGACAATAAAATATGTTAGAATATGACTAAGTAACAAGTATTGCGAATTACCATTGGCGGAGATACGGGTAGGCAATACAATTAATATAAAAAAAAAGTATTACGGCCCTGCAAAAAAAAAAAATAGTGCCATTTTTGAGTGTAACAGTCTATTTTGGACAAATATTATCTCTTGGAATTTTTTCGTATCTATAACCGTTTCGTAGAAAATTCATTTTTTATACCACCGCGGCAAAAAACCGCATGTGTGCACCGGCGCTTAGTTTCACCAAGAATCAGTTACATTGTTCAGTAAATTAAATAACTTAGTGTTCAGTAAACAGTAAACAACAAATGACACAAATAGATTTAATAATGTTAATACAATAATTAAATCAACCCATAAGTTAATACCACAAGTTGAACATGAAAAACTAAACTTAAAACAATAATAAATAATCTAGAAAATATTTTGTTCGAAATGGCTTCCTGCTGCCTGCAGACAAGCACGGCACCTCCTAATTATGCAGTTAGTAGACGACCAACATTGAAGTGGAGTTAATTCTCGACATGCTTGGGTTATTCTTTCTCTTAGATTCCAGGGTATCAACTGTATATACTTTTTGTTTAATCGCGCCCCATATGAAATAGTCCATGGCGTTTAGGTCGGGGGAACGCACAGGCTACTCTACAGGCCCACCACGACCGATCCATCTCCCGGGGAAATTAATATCAAGTTATCTTCTGGGTCCTCTGCCATAGTGGGCAGGACACCCATCCAGCTGAAACCATCTACCCCTTCGGGTGTTTAGAGGGACATTTTCTAATAGATCGAGAAAATTATTTACAAGGAATGTCAATAATAGTTCAGCATTTAGACGATGAGGGAGAAAGTACGGACCAATTACAGTGTCAACCAATACACCTAACCATACATTGCACTGAAATTCGTGTTGGAAATTATATTCCCTTACAGCCCGAGGATTCTCGTGCGACCAGATGTGGCTATCATATCGGCGGCATTCTTGTTTTATACCTTTATCAAAATTCTACTTGAAAATACTACACTTCACTAGTCAATAATTTTCATTTATCAACTTCTTGTCATTGTTTGACAGCAGCCTACTTAGCATGTTTTCCTTACTAAAAGCCATTTACCAATTTGTGAACTTGAAAAAATGTGAACTTGAAAAAAATGAATTTTCCACGAAATGGTTACAAATACGGGAAAAAAGAGATAATATTTGTCCAAAATAGACTGTTACACTCAAAAATGGTACTATTTTTCATTTTTCGCAGGGCCGTAATACTTTTTTTTTAATTAATTTTATCGCCTACCCGTATCTACACCAATGGTGATTCGTAATACTTGTTACTTAGTCATATTCTAACATATTATCTTGTCATATATTACACCAAATTTTACTTAAATACCTCGGTCCGTTTCCGAGATATTAAGAAACATCAATATTTTTTTTGGAAATTTTAACACCCTGTATCTCGAAAAAGAAGCGTTTTCAGCCCTATATTTATATAACATTTTTGTTTATTTTCACCTGGACAATGTGTCCTTAAAGTTTGTAAATATAATCCTGAAACACCCTGTATAGTAGTTATACGATACTTTACTTTTTTCGTATATTCTTTATATATTATAACATTTTTATATTTCGTATATTATAACATTTTTAAATATTCACTATTAAAACTGAATCGTTATATTTTTACCTGCCTATCGCTTAAAACAAACCACCGACCGACGCAGCGGTAAAAAATCATACCAAATTGCAACTTTTTGATACAAATTCGCACATGTCGAACATTCATACATGTTTCTGCTTAAAGAGAGCTCCAATTTTGGCATCACGCATTAATACGTGACAAAAAGACACATTTGTATGACCGACGCGACGGTAAACTATGTCGAAAATCTGTCATGAGCTGTTAGTCCATTAGATGCTCAGAGTTATAAAGTATATCGAACGTAAATATATATTTATATCAAGCAGAATAAAGTGCCTCTAATATATTTGATACATGCAGCTCCACGGACAATAAGGTGTATCGATGGCATCTATCACGTTAGATATATCACGTTTCAAAAGCCGTATTTGACAATAAAAGTGCAAGTAAAGCAGAAAGACGAGAAGAGCAACTATATTAAAATTTAACAATGCGAGAGAGGCTCCAGTTAATACAGTGCTTTTTTACCGTGAGCCCCATACAGAACACGGCGTAAATATACGATCGCGCCTTTCTATGTCCTAAATTGAAACCTTATTGAAATTGTTCGTCTCCTTTGCCTCGTTCTATGTAGAGTGACTTGACTGCCTCTAAACAATAAAAATAAGAGCACTTCAAGAGTAAATAAACGACGATATTATTTTCTTACAAATACGTTATACCAGGGAGAAAAACTAGATAGATCATATTTAAATATACTTCTTTATATATTCTTTATATATATATATATATATATATATATATATATATATATATATATATATATATATATATATATATATATATATATATATATATATATATATATATATATATATATATATATATATATATATATTTTGTGAAAAGTAATCTTGGGTTTGTAGCATTTCATTACATAGAAATAAGCAAATAGACGAATAAGAAAGAAAACACACTTACCAGTGCTATATCTGGACACACATACAGAAATTAACCACTATGCACATGAAAACGAACCACTTAGAAGTTGTACAAGTTCTTTCACCTTTCTTGAGGATCTTCAGAGCAGTATACGATTTATTTCATTGATCATATATGATTGATCATATATTGATATTTGCTTATTTCTATGTAATGAAATGCTACAAACCCAAGATTACTTTTCACAAAATAAATATGAATAGCAAAGAATTTCAAAGCTAATAAATATATCCAGGGTGAAAATTGGATTTTCTTCGAGAATTTTCGAAGAAACAATTAATACATACAACCAACAAATGATTTTAGTTTTGACTAAGCAAGCAATTTCTGTATCACTCCCTCTTTGAATGCTTCAGAACTCTATTGTATATATAATTCAATATTTTCCCGCATATAGTTGGAAAAAGTAGTTGTTTTTCAATAGGTTCAACAATATTTTATGCGTTTTAAAGTTTAACATCTTCTGGATAACTGTATGCCTAATGCTTTTATATATAATATGTTCAAATAGAACAAATATAAATAGTAGACTAGGTTTGTGTATTCTAAGAATGAGTTCCGTCAAAAACTAATGTCATAAAACGTCACTGCAAGTGTTGGTGTATTGGTAATTTAAATTCAAGTATGAATGATCAATGAAATAAATCGTATACCAACCCAAGATTACTTTTCACAAAATAAATATGATTAGCAAAGAATTTCAAAGCTAATATATATATATATATATATATATATATATATATATATATATATATATATATATATATATATATATATATATATATATATATATATATATATATATATATATATATATATATATATATATATATATATATATATATATACATTGAGCATACATATATATGCTCAACAAATTTTTATTGATTAAAAAATATTATTATTGTGAAAAAAATGATTGATAACATACAGTGAATGCACAACGGAGAGACATCTGATAAGTTTCCAATATACTTACACTGTCTCTACCCTAGTGCCTCTTTTCCCTGGGCGCCAGTTTTATGAACATTTAATTCTTGTAGGTACAGAAGTTTACTGCTTAGCATAAGTTCTCTATGGTCCGTTAGAGAAGGTTCAATTAGGTTCTCCATTTTTAAAGACTATTATGCTTGACCATTGAAATTATATGGAATGGTAAATGGATAAAATAATCTTAGTGTGAAATATTTAAACATGGTAATATTTATAACTATGGAAGATTTGATATGTGAGAGATAAAACATAAGCTGAATAAACAAAGAAGTATTTATTATTAAATATGGAAACATTGTATTGTCACGAGGACAATTAATTTAAGCTAAACAACACAGCAAAGACAAATTTATATCTGCAAATCAAATTGCAACAGGAAGTGTTATTTTCAACATAGACAATAAAATAAATAGAAATGCTCAGGTCAACTTAAGATTAACCTACGCCAAAACCTACGTACCTTATGCTATTGACATGGGCCTAAGCCTACAGAAACAATTAATCCTTAAAATTAAAATTATCTTAGATAGTCATTACCTTACTATGTTCTCTAGTTAATCCTTCAACATGAATCACCACACAAATTTTTTATAAGCACTTAACAAACACTGTCTTTGTTTACTGTGATCTCTAGAATCACGCCTGCTGCCATCTAGCCGGAACGCTGCTTTCTTTTTTTACACTATGACCAACTTCTTTAGTACACCTGCGGACATCTATCGGAACTATTCCGAACTGGAAAACTGCTATATTTGATACGTGTGTTATACCTTCTTATTGAATTTTGACCCTTACGGAACTTAATATCTCCAGAATTTGTACTCACTTTCTCGTGTTTGAATCTTATTTTATTTATATAAATCAGCTTGCCATACTGGTAGAATTTTTTTTAACGCTGACCGGAGACGCTACACTTGAAAGTCGTGGATTTTTACCAAATTCACTAAATAAATTTGTTTTTAGAAAGTGCTGAAGAATTTCCCCGTGGGATTCTGCATACCATAGTACTATTTTAAACACCTCAAACTACTTTTAAACATTAAATTTTATGAATTTTAGCTCACATAAAACCAGCTAGCTGTTGATTACCACGCTATCACTGTTAAACTCCTTGCATTATTATCCGTCTCTACCGAACTTCTTTCTTAAACAAATGCATTTACTCTTGTAATCCAGCTTCTTGTTTTATCTTTGTTGACAACTCTGGCCAATCACATCAATGTTATTTTTATAAATCAATTAGGTTTACCTTTAAATGCCATAATTTATCATACACCCAGTTTAAATTTCACTTCTAAGCTAGACAATAATCACATTTACCTTTCGTAATGTAATATCAATATTCACAATACAGCCGTCATATCTTTCTTTTATCTGCTTCTAGATTACAGCTCTCAAGACCCCATTTTCACGTGACACTAACGCAATTTTCTTTCTAAATACACATAGTTTATGTGGATGTTATATTACATAAATTTTGTTGAGACACAATTATGTGAGTTTTAGATTTTTGCGCCAATAAATAACTTTGATTATAATATAAATAGATATTGACCAATGAAATTCATCGTTGTCGGCTGACGTTTGTATTGCTCTTGAAACCCATAGAGATGCGTGCGTGAGCAATGTTACTAGAGTTGAGACTTTTTGTTGAACATAAAATTTACATTATTTCATGGTTTAATGTATTTATAATGTTTTAACCTTTGATTTGGGCTCTAAATATTCGTTTATCTCAACATATTAATACTTCATCACTTTCAGTGACATTTTGTGACATTTTAGTTTCGACAGAATTGAAATTTACAGAAAACAGAAACTATTTTTCCTAGCTACATTCTAGAAAATATTGAATTACATATGGAATAGAATTCTGAAGCATTGAAAGACGGAAAGAGGATATATATATATATATATATATATATATATATATATATATATATATATATATATATATATATATATATATATATATATATATATATATATATATATATATATATATATATATATATATATATATATATATATATATAAGTTATTAATAAAGAATAAAATTATAAAACACGCCTAATTATGGAATCAATTTATATTCAAAAAAATCCTAATGCATGTAATAACAAGAAAGATACAGAACATCTTTCTACAATCTACAATCTGTTAATATAAAAGTATTAAATAAATTAACAAAAAACATTCTCTCTACTGGATAGGGCGGGAACCTTTGATGTAACTGTAACACTCGGAGTAGTTTCCACAAACACCAAAACACTTTCACTTCGCTCGACGCGCGTTTCGCCAACCAAGTTGGCATCATCCGGAGACGATTAAAACTAATCTTAAATTACAAAATCTACCATATTTATACTATTTTTCCGGTGACGTCACTAATGATATCACCGTGAAATTTACGCGTGACTAATCACGCTTCAATGATCGGTTGCTAAGCAACGCGTAAAGCGGGCTACGGTATGATATCACCGTCAAATTTACGCGTGACTAATCACGCTTCAATCATCGGTTGCTAAGGAACGCGTAAAGCGGGCTATACGGGATAGGTCCCTTGTCGCTATTCATACTACTATTACACTTTACAATTTCTATGCTCTCACATGCATCCAACTGTCTATTATTGGTCACATTTCTAACTAATCTTAAATTACTAATATCTATTCTATGATTGTTGTCAAAAGCATGTTGTGCAACACTAGACTTATCTGTTCTTCCATATTTTAGATGAGCCATATGTTCTTTAAATCTGGTGTTAATTGACCGTCTCGTTTGTCCAATATATTTTCGATCACAATCATTACAACTAATTTCGTAAATCCCTGACCTCTCATTTGGAACAATTTTATCCTTTGGATTGTCTAAAAGTTGTTGTAATTTGTTGCTCGACGAATGAATCGCTGTTATACCCACGTTTTTGAAAACCTTACTCAAACCATCGGGGTTCGTACGGGATAAACAGTAAACCGGGGTTCGTACGGGATGGATACATATTTTGGAGCCTCTATATCCTGTTGAAAGGTCGTAGAATTACGAAGTGTGTCCTAAGGACACACTTAGCACACAGAAGCGTAAATTTAAGAATTTACGCTTCCTAATTAGTTTTTCAACTATATCTCTAGGATAACCATTACTCACAGCTATATCTTTAATTAATACTTTTTCTTTTTCAAATCTCTCATTACTGAGAGGGAAACTTAGTAAACGATGGACACGAAAATTGAAACTTGCCATTTTATGTTGATAGCAGTGGTGAGAGTCATTAGGGATATATCTGATTTTACTGGTATCTTTTCTATATATATCAACCTATGACCTATATACATATCAACCTATGTGAAACGACTATTTAATTTGGAAATGAAGTTTTCTACATCCGCAATCTTAGTGTCAAACACGGCAAAAATGTCATCCACATACCTAAGCCAAATCCTAGGAAAATACTCGAATTCTTCTAACATATATGTTAATATATATATATATATATATATATATATATATATATATATATATATATATATATATATATATATATATATATATATATATATATATATATATATATATATATATATATATATATATATATATATATATATATATATATATATATATATGTATGTTAAATGTTAATCAGAACCATAAAACCAATGTAAAGGAATAAAGATAAGTATGTTTATCTTACATATATATATATATATATATATATATATATATATATATATATATATATATATATATATATATATATATATATATATATATATATATATATATATATATATATATATATATATATATATATATATATATATATATATATATATATATATATATATATATATATATATATATATATATATATATATATATATATATATATATATATATATATATATATATATATATATATATATATATATATATATATATATATATATATATATATATATATATATATATATATATATATATATATATATATATATATATATATATATGTAAGATAAACATACTTATCTTTATTCCTTTACATTGGTTTTATGGTTCTGATTAACATTTAACATACATATATATATATATATATATATATATATATATATATATATATATATATATATATATATATATATATATATATATATATATATATATATATATATATATATATATATATATATATATATATATATATATATATATATATATATATATATATATATATATATATATATATATATATATATATATATATATATATATATATATATATATATATATATATATATATATATATATATATATATATATATATATATATATATATATATATATATATATATATATATATATATATATATATATATATATATATATA
>CAXKVY010009395.1:0-21834 GCA_964058915.1 Tetropium fuscum | reverse complement strand
ATCAGTGGCGGTAGACCGATGGAGAGATGCTTTCTTCGTAAGAGGTTAACATTCACTGCGCCTCTCTTCGGCTCGATGGAAAGAAATGAAGAAACGGTGACCTCCGATAACGAGGAAGTGTCATCTAACGTTCACTAAGAACTTCACCGAGAATGAAAACTATCCGGGAGGCCAGGTTTTTACTGATCGCACGCTCTTAGTGCAGGCCTGATAGCTTGAAAATTATTTAGAAATTAACAATCAAGTCAAATAGTCATTAAAATTGGTCAAAATTGGAATTTTGAGTTTGGGTTATTTTAAAAATTGTGCATAGTTTTTATGTATATTTTCAAACAGTTCTTTGCAAGCTGTATTTTGCGTTTTATTACTGCATTTTTATATCTAAAATTTGTCCAGTCAATAAAAGGGATGTAGAGTCAGAGCCGCCATTAGGGAGGTTGAACCGATGAGAGTACGCAACGTTTGAAAAACAGCCAAAACCGAAAATTCCCACATTTGCGGAAATTTTCAGCAAAATTATGGAACAAATTGTCGTACCGCTGTTATGGAACAATTCCCTTGGTGTTAGATTTGTAGACAAAAAAAGGGTCACTTTTGGGTTTTTGACTTAAAGGGTCCGCCAATAAGCGCGCTCGATCTTTAAAATGAAATAAAGCAAGTTGTGTGAGAGGTATAAATGAAATTTATTTTTTGTTTGAAAGAGTATTCGAAGGCATTATGTATGGAAAATAATATCGGTCAAATGTCCACCTCGGCTTCGCTGGGTGGCGCGCATACGAGAAGTCCAATTTTCAATGACTCTGGCGCACAAATCGGGCTGTATTTCATCGATGGCGTGGCGTATGTTGACTTTGAGGGCATCAGTGTTTTGTGGTTGGTTTGCGTAGACCTGTGATTTAAGAAAACCCCACAAGAAATAGTCTAGTGGGGTTAAATCGCACGATCTCGGTGGCCAGTTGATGTCGCCTCCGCGCGAGATAACCATTCCTCCGAAGCGCTCGTGCAGAAGATCCATTGTGGCGCGCGCTGTGTGGCTCGTAGCGCCGTCCTGCTGAAACCACATATCCTCGACATCCATATTGTCGATTTCATGCCAGAAAAAGTTCGTTATCATGGATCTGTATCGTTCGCCGTTTACCGTGATGGACACACCATCGTCGTTCTCGAAGAAATACGGCCCGATGATGCCTCCGGCCCAAAATCCACACCAAACAGTTACCTTTGCTGGGTGCATTGCGACCTGGTGGACCTCCTGTGGATTGTTCTCGGCCCAATAACGGCAATTCTGCTTGTTGACATTCCCATTTAACCAAAAATGTGCCTCATCGCTGAAGATGATTTTGCGACCAAAATCGGGGTCGACTTCCAACTGCTCTAAAGCCCAATCAGCGAAGATACGGCGCTGTCTATGGTCGTTTATTTTGAGCTCTTGTGTCAGCTGGATCTTGTACGGATGCATGCCCAAATCCAGATGCAAGATTCGGCGAAGTGATGTTTCCGAAAGGCGGAGTTCCTGTGCGCAACGTGAAATTGACTGTCGCGGATTTTCACGCACACTATCGCGCACAGCGGCGACATTCTGGGCAGATCGGACGTTTCGACGACGCGTCGGTGTTGGCTGATTGTTCACCGAACCGGTTGCCTCGAATTTGTTAATCAAACGACGGATAGTCGACTCAGCAGGACGATCAATTGCACCGTAAAATTGGCGGAGCGCGCGGAACGTTGCTCGAACCGATGAATGATTTTCGTAATAAGTTTTAACGATTTGCACATGTTGCTCGCGGCTGAATTGGTTCATGGTGATTTGTGAAGATACACTGAATAATAACAACTACGTTTGCCAACTCTACCACAAACAACATGGCCGCCATGAGCTGTCAAAGATCGAGCGTCCCTATTGGCGGACCCTTTATATGTCGAAAACGGTGCTTTTGGTAGGGAAAAATGTAATCTATTACGAAATGAAAGCTCCTGAAACTCTCTACAACTTTCGTTCTATATACTTTTTCGAATTGGCAACTGTTTTCGAGCCACATGCACGGAAAAGTGAAAATAAGATTTTAACATCACATTTTATTTTTGTATATCATATAAATATTTATAAACGTTCTATTAAGTAATTTCAATGTCATTAATTTATAAGATGTAAAATAAAATAGATTTAAAGTTTAATACAATTTATTGGGCCACCGCGTTCAATATATAGACTTAACGTGAGCTACTCCTACCAAAATTTACGAAATATATGTATATTTCTTAAACTTTGCTTCTCGTTGTCCCAGAATGTCCTGGGTATATCCCTCTCGCCTCCAGGTTCCCTCATTGTGTCCAACCAGCGATCAGCTGGTCATATTCACTGCATGCCCCGCAGAAAAACCGCCTCAAAGTGTGTTGTTAACAGTTCTTACCTTTTCTATATTTTACGTTACATAAGCGCATGTTTTTAATATATGTGGACCGTAGATGTGACGTATTATTTACAATTTTGTTTACAAATTCAAGGAACAAAAGAAATATATGTATTTATCGTATGCGTTTAAAAATCGTTTATATAAAACGTCTATTAAACCATCATGTATTGCTTGGGAGACGTCAACGTCCAAAACGTTGAAAATACGTTAATTCTACTGGTGTATAATACATTTACGACCTGCTAGGGATATACAGATGTGAAGTAAAACGGTCAAGAATTATAAATTGTTCAAAAATCAATTATTATTTTAGATCAAATAAGACTACTGCCGTATATTTTACGCGATTATGGACGTTGTTAACATCTTATTTAAGCCAGACATCAACGTTGAAAATACGTTAACTGTACCCGTGTATCATACATTTACAACCTACCAGGTATATACAGATGTGAAGTAAAACTCTCAAGAATTATTAATATATAGTTTATAAAATATAAAAATAATATAAGAGTTTATCAATTAATATGTTAGTTAAAATAGGACTACAGTCCTCTATTTTACAAGTTTAATGCCATTATCAAATATTTACAAGTAAATTTGGTAGTTTATATACCTTTATTTTGTCATATTATAGATATAAAAAATTAACCAAAACGACATTTCACCCAAAATAACGTAAAATAAACGTTTATTACATAATTTGGTGTTACCTGGAATAAGTTTGCTTTGAATCGCTCCAGAACTGGAAATGCAATGATTGGAGTTAAAAAGAGTTACTACTTCTATCTTTTAAGTAGTGGTTAGTTTATGGTTACTTTTAAAAATAAAAATTTTAATTAAGAACCTATAATTTTTAGGTTAGGTTAGGGTCTGGTGTTATGACAGCTTCCTTAAATAAAACACTTTGGTGACCACTCACATCGGTGTTGTTCAACCAGTGTATATCTCTGGTTCATAAGTATGTGCCCGTCACATATGCCATTGTTTTATTGCAACTTGCAACCTTACCATATACAATTAAATTTAGGTGTAGGTAAACGTGTACTGAAAAAATGTTAATATTTTTTCGCTTTTTGACTAATAATGTACCATTTTACTAAATACAAAATCGTTTTTTAAAGTGGAAATACTTTACCGCATGGAAATGTCCTTTACTATATACTTCCAAATTTGCTGCAACAAAAGTCAATGCTGAAAAAATACATTTTTCTGATCAGACATGAGGGGTTTCCCCCTAATGATCCCTTTCCCGTTGAGAGAACTTATGCCTAATGAACCGTCTATCCATATTTGTGCTACTTGACATACTTGAATAGGAAACATTTCTGAGAAAAATGCATCACTGTCGCCCCCTAGCGGCCGAGATAAGAACTAGAGATATCGACACGCGTTTTTTCAGAAATGCAACAGATCTAATACAGCTAAACAATCTAATATACGACAAAGATTGCATATAATCGTAGCAGGTTACGCGGAATCGTAGAAGGTTACGCGGAAAGAGATAGATGCTTGTCGGTTCACGGCTTCTGTTTTGTCGTCGATGAAAGTATATAAGTATGTTCCAAAAAATATAAAAAATATATTAGGAATATAATATAAATATAATATAATAGAAATTTTACTTACAGACAATGGAAATCGCGAGTAGATAGATGATCAAGTTCTTGATCCCGATCTTAGCTGCTGCACAGGTCGCACTATAGTTAGCTCTTCACGCGGTTATATTATTGTAATATGCTCAGTAAGTGACAGACCGCACTGGGGATCTATCTACGGTTACATTAATATATGACAAGAAAAATAATTAAGCATAAAATATTAACACACACTGTGGTTTGGGCTGATTCAACTGTAAAATGTCACAAATAGATAACATAATTTTCCACTGAGAATCATCGTACTTTTTGTGTATTACGCAGGCCGAAGAATGCACCAAAAAGATAGTGTGTACGTCTGTGATTATAATTGTCATCGCGTTTTTTAATAAATAGCAATTCATTAAAACGTGTAATTTATATATATATATATATATATATATATATATATATATATATATATATATATATATATATATATATATATATATATATATATATATATATATATATATATATATATATATATATATACACTCCCCGGCACAAAATTCCGTCACCCTAAAATTTTGCCCAATTTTGATGTTTTATAACTTTTTTATTTTTCATCTGATTTTCATAAATTTTTTACCAGTCTGTAGATCAGTTCATTGTGTGTCTTTTTAATTATTGTAATAAGTCATATTTTTCGTCCAGGGAATATTATACAGGGGTAAATCAAAGTGTTGTTTTTTGTCGTAAACTCAAAACATCCTGTGGAAAAATTGAGGCGAATAATTTTGTTTACAAACTGTTTGCTGCCATCTTAGACGTATTATAAACATTTTGTTTTTTGATTCATCCCATTATCTCATTTCTTCTGCGAGCAGCAAAATTTTAAATGAAACGCTGATTTCAAGCTTATTTTTATTAACAAAAACATCCACTAGGTATATCACAAAATTAATTAACAAAGACAAATTTTAATAACGTGCATGTCCTCCTCTCGCAGCAATGACAGCTTGCATTCTTCGTGGCATCGAATTAATAAGATTACTTATTCTGTCTTGAGGAATAGCCTGATATTCTTCTGTCAGCGCCAGCCGTAAGTCTTGCAAGGTTAGTGGTTGCACAGGACGGCGACAGAGTGCTCTTTTAAGAACATCCCAAAGATGTTCGATTTGGTTGAGATCCGGGCTACATGCGGGCCAGTCCAATCTTGGAAGTCCAACCTCATCCAGATATTCGCTCACTATCCGTGCAACGTGAGGTCTAGCATTATCATGCATTAATGTAAATTGGTTCCCAATGAAAGGAGCAAATGGAACAACAATTTCTTGGAGGATTTCCTCAATGTAACGGTGGGCGGTTAGTGCTCCATTTTCAACAAATACAAGGTCAGTACGTGCATCGGTAGAAATACCCGCCCAAACCATGACTGAACCACCGTAATATTGCAGTCGCTCAGATATGATGCAGTCTGCATATCTTTCATTTCTACGTCTGTATACCCGTTCACGACCATCCGGCGACCTTAAACAAACCCTGGATTCATCTGTGAATAGTACGTTTCCCCACTGTTCTACAGTCCAGTCAGCATGCGCTCTTGCAAATCTCAGTCGGTGTTGTCGATGCCGAGGAAGCAATTTTGGACATACTGCTGGCCTTCGTGAATGCAATCCTGCTTCTAACAATCTTCTACGTATCGTTCTTTCACTTACACTTACTCGACGTACCATTTGCAAGTCATTTTTTAGATACACAGCAGTAGCTCTTCGATCTCTTAAAGAACTCATAATGACAAAGTGATCATCAGCTTGAGTGGTCATTCTCCTTCTGCCAGAGCCTTGCCGCCTAATAAAGTTTCCCGTCTGTAGATACCTATTCCAAACATCACAAACTGTAGACCGCGCAATTCCCAGAGTACGGGAGACATAACTCTTATTGCGGCCATCCTCTATTAAGGCAACAATTCTACCTACGTCTGCTGTAGTTACCATGATGACAACACACTAAATTAACGGTACTGTCAAATATTCTGTCACAATAACCGCGTATTTAGCCAACGTCGATGTTTTTTAATTAAAAATGATAAAATTAACAGCGTTTCATTTAAAATTTTGCTGCTCGCAGAAGAAATGAGATAATGGGATGAATCAAAAAACAAAATGTTTACAATACGTCTAAGATGGCAGCAAACAGTTTGTAAACAAAATTATTCGCCTCAATTTTTCCACAGGGTGTTTTGAGTTTACGACAAAAAACAACACTTTGATTTACCCCTGTATAATATTGCCTGGACGAAAAATATGACTTATTACAATAATTAAAAAGACACACAATGAACTGATCTACAGACTGGTAAAAAATTTATGAAAATCAGATGAAAAATAAAAAAGTTATAAAACATCAAAATTGGGCAAAATTTTAGGGTGACGGAATTTTGTGCCGGGGAGTGTATATATATATATATATATATATATATATATATATATATATATATATATATATATATATATATATATATATATATATATATACAAGGTGTTCGGCGCATGGACCGAAAATTTTTTCTTCTTTCTTATTATTCTTTCTAATATACTATTGTTCTTTATAATATAATATTTGATAAAAATGGGATGAAAAAGAGAAGCCAACAAACTTTCGAGCTTTCGAGAGTTAGTAAATGTATAAAAAAATCTCAATTTATTAAGTAATTTAAAAAAAAAGAAGCTTTTCAGAGCTTGTCTTTACTTTTAAAAACTTCTCTAGTTCGTTCTCCTTTCAACGGTATGCTACATGTATACAGTTCCGTGAATTTGTAGTCAAA
The DNA here is from genome assembly GCA_964058915.1 of Tetropium fuscum. NCBI lineage: Eukaryota > Metazoa > Arthropoda > Insecta > Coleoptera > Cerambycidae > Tetropium > Tetropium fuscum. The sequence continues at coordinate 15,013 of CAXKVY010009395.1, read as the reverse complement.
ATTGATACTGTTCTATCTTCGTCTCCACGAAACTTGCAAAAGTCAATTGGAAGGAGATACGAAAGATTAGAATCTACTAATATAACAACAAAGGGCGCCACTGGCGTTACGCTACGCCAGAGAGGAGAGCAATGAGACAGAAGCAGGTGAAGTAGGTTCGAGAATCTTGTGGATATGTAGAATGTTCCCAGGCAAGTACAATGCAATAACACTCACCTCTGTCAGCTCTTTAGCTCACCATAACTTACAGGATCCACTCACTTTATTTACTGACCTAAACTCCAACACATAGGTACAGCAATTCTATTAAACGGCAGTCAGGTTCTCACTAGTCCAAGACTTAGTTAAATAGCTCTTAGACATTCAAAGAGAATACAATAAAAATAAACCAAATATAGTTAATTAACTGAAAGGAACTGCAACTCAGCTGACATGAGAAAGTCAACGATTATTTTCTTCTGATATTTTTTGACAACTATCAAAGTCTGACAAATTAATATAAAAAAAAATGAACAACAATGAACAAGGCGATTGCACCTCTCGCAAATCAGCTAATGCCGATTACAGCATAACGTTCAAAGCGAAAATATAACTGAAAGCAAACGAACCAATTATGTTGCATGAATAGGATGTCGAAATATATAATATGTAATACAAATACATAATACAACAATACCTATTATGTAGTAGGGTTTAAATACGGGATTTTTTGGTTTTGTGTTATTATTTTTTATTCTATCACAGTAGCTATTCAAATTGAGCCTCTACACTTCAAATGCAGGCACCTTCAAAGGCAGACATCTCCTTCTTATTTCTACAGGCGGAATGAATCCTTTCGAACAAAATTTTCCTGGTCGACCTCTGTGGCGTACACCAAATCCTTAGCACGTCCCTAAAGATAAAAATCAAAGGGTGTCAGGTATGGCGACCTTGCCGGCCAAGGAATGTGACCCATTCTGCCAATCAAAGAGTTTGGAAATGCATGGTCCAAATGCTCTCGCACCATTCTTTGCTAATGTGCCGGACAACCGTCATTTTGAAAGACGATTGGCACATCGTCTTCAAAAATATTCGGACAGTAATTCCGGATGGTCATTGGTCAAAAAGGTCCAAATAAACTTCTCCGGTTAGACGTTGTGGTAAATAATGAGGTCCAATAAGGTTTCCTATTACACCAGCCCAAACATCGACGCTAAATTTTTTGTGGAGAGAAGTCGCCCATTTCATGAGGGAATTTTGGCCTATTCTTTCCCAGTGGCGCAAGTTGTGAACATTCACAATACCCTCGTGGTTGAAATTTTTATTGGTATTTTAAAGTAAAGTATATCATCTCACAATGAAGTGTTTTTTTCATATCTACATATTTTTTATTTTGATATACCTAATTAAAGAAAGTGTTATACTATTTTAAGGAAATATTGAGATTATCCGTTCATTCAAATAATACGTTAACGTAGTTTGCGTAAGTTTGAGTCAAAAATTGTTTTGAGTGACCCTACACAACGCAAAGTTTCAAGTTTGAGACAAATCGGTTCATAAATAGGATAGTCTGCAATTTAGGATCCGCCATTTTGATTGTATTAAGTTTGGATAAAAAATTGTAATAACACCTTAAACACCGTAAAGTTTCAAATTTGAGACAAATCGGATCATGAATAATCCGCCATTTTGGATCCGCCATTTTGATTTTTTAAAGTTTGAGTCAAAAATTGTATTGAGTGACCTTTAACACCGCAAATTTTCATGTTTCAGACAAATCGGTTTATAAATAGGAAAGTCCGCCATTTTGGATCTGCCATTTTAATTATTTTTAATACAAAAAAAATGTCAGCGAAGCACTAGACACCTACCAAATTTCAAGTCTCTAGCTCACGGGAAGTACTTGCAAAAGCTGTTGCAAGATTTGAAACAAACAAACAAATATCAAGTCAGGCTCAATAAAAACGTTTAATAAAACATATACATAGAGAATTGTTTATTTATATATTGGAAATATTTGTATATACTGATTATACTAAAATATCTTACCTTCTAAAAAAATACGCTAGCATCTATCACATTTCCACCAATACCCAATATGCTGACGTCACACCGGAAGCTTGGCGAACAAAATAACGCCCTAGAGAAAAGTATTTTTAAAAAATGAAAAAATTGTGTAGGGCAACATTTTTATTCAGGTTTAGGTTCTTTGGATGAGGTTTCAGCACTGATAGGTTATTGGCACAATGGCACATAATTTTTTGGGCGACTTTGAAAATTATATACCTAAGTATACCAGCTAGGTATCTATCATTCTATCAAAGAGAACTAAAAAGCTATGTTTCCTAAACTCGAAATATGTCATATGCCATAAAGAGTACTACTACTAATATAGCTTAATTTGTTTTTCACTTAATATAACATAGGATGTGTTTTGTAAATACTTTAAAAAAAGATTTTTTAAAGTATTCCTCCACAGGGAACATATAAACAGTAGGTACCTAACTGACATATTTGATACATCCAGAGATTATCTTATACATTCTTTGGTTCACTGAAATTAGACGCGGATTCAGTATCAAGTGACTAATTTAGGACATATGAATAATTATACGAGTATCAGGGAACTTGGGAAAGTTATGATCTTGCGTTTTGTGCGGTGTAAATACCATTCTTATATTAACGAGTATCTGACACACGTAAAAATTGTGAATAATCAATTCGTGACATGTGTCATTTCACGTGGAATTTCAACTATGCTAAACATTTACTTTCATTCGAGAATTTTCAGTTTCTTGCAAAAAAAGTAAGTACATATTTACTATATTAAACTTTTGTAATAAGTACATCAATCTGGAGTGGCTAAATAGAATTATATAACGCAGTAAGTGACAAAATAATGTTTCTATTAAAAGATATTTTACTACGTTCATGCAAAAAACAAAACTTTATTGAACTATATTTAATACAAAAACTGGTTCTTTATTGCTCTAGTGCAATAAAATTTTTATTGATGACGTGCAACGGTTTTTGTTTTGAGGTATGTATACTTGTATACTATTTAGATAGGTAGTATCCAGAGGAAGCCGGACCTCACCAGCGGCCAAAGACCCAGATCCTGGACAACGTGTAAGTATAAGATAATCACGATCTTATGTTTCCGCACGACTGATGCGAGAAGAAGCAGACGACACCGAAGAAAAGAACAGGACCAAAGAAAACGGATCGAGAAGACACTAATACTGCTAAATCCAGTGGACAGCGAGGCCGACTGCCTTGCCAAACCACACACCCTTACGTTATCTGACGGAGCCAGCGAGCTGATAGATGATCATCTCGCGAGCTCCGCCATCCTGAGCTACAATGCTCATCCTCCCATACCAACCTGAATGCCGCCCATCCGGGCTCTAGCAAGCCCGGCAAGTGGCAGGAGGGATCCCTCAAACGCCCGACATGACACCCCCGGTGGGACCCAAGGCTCTGCCGGTGGGACCCATCAGCCAGGTCTGGGGGAGGCTGCGTAACTTCACGTGACACTGATCACATTTGTGGAGAGGGTTACGTGAAATGCGCGGCCTACCGCTTACGAGGCGGTCTCGGCCTACATAGATATTAGGGGTAAAGAGCGATGGTACCGCTCGACCCCCTCCTATCGAGGTCACATCTTTAGCCATGAATATTGGCACGATAGGTAGTTACTAAGAATTTATAAAATAAGTTTTCGTGAGACAGGTTCCAAGTTCTGAATAACCAAACATTTTAGATACAGGTAAGTGGGTCAGAATCAAACAACAGAAATGTTCATAGCGGAGGACCGTTATGGAATAGGTACCTCAATATATCACACGCTATACAAATATTATTTATGTATGTATAAACTAGGTACACGTAAGTAGTTCCATTTATTTATTTTAATGGAAGAAATCAAATTTTTTACTTAATTTTTGGACAAAAGCTTCTTTTGTTCAAGTTTTCATTTAATTTTTCCACGATTCATTTTTCTCTTCTTCTTCTTGGTTTCGTTATTTTTTTATTTCTAGAAGGAAAAATACTGTTGCGATGGAATCGTTACCTATAACCTATAACAGTAATATGTACATGATAATAGTAATAATAGTACCTATATAACATGAATACTTTTTCTAAAATTTCTTCGGGTTTTCTTGAAACCGACTGTCCTTCAAGGATGCTTATTAATATATGATTTTTTAGATCACATATTTCATATCACATAAAATACTTAAAATTAGCTTTCCAGAGAAGTATAACAAGTTATCATAATTTACTACCATTTTAAGACAATGGCGCTTGCCTTCGTCAAAGGTGCAAATAGCTAATGTACTGCCGGAAAATAAAGTAAATGGGATGTAGGTAGGATAGCTGTCAAATATTTATGAATTTGGTAGATTGTTATATTTATTTTATATTTTATCATAACCATTGAAATCGGCAGTACGAGTATACCTAATAAAAAGAGCCGTCCGAGAAAAAGGAGCCGTCCGAGAATACCCACTTGTGGAACTCCTCTATTTATATTAGCACTAACGACGGGGATGAGTTTCCACACCAAAACACTTATAATTCGCTGGACGCGTTTCGCTAACCAAGTTGGCATCATCTGGAGACGAGTAAAATTAATTTTAAACTAAGAAACTATCCTATTTATACCTGAATTAATTTCATGGTTCAGTAAATCGCGATGGAACTTGTCACGGTTCAATAAACTGCTGTCAAGTAAGTCTATACGGGAAAGACATTTTGTTACTATTCTTACTATTTTTACATTTTCTTATTTCTATGCTCACAAATTTGTAACTAATCTTAAGTTACCAATATCAATGTAATATCAATGTTATGATGGTTCTCAAAACCATGCTGGGCAACACTAGACTTGTCTGTTCTTCCATATTTTAGATGAGCCATATATACTATGCTCTCTAAACCTTGTATTAATTGATCGTTTCGTTTGCTCAACATATTTTTGCTTACAATTATCTACAACTAATTTCATAAATCCCCAACCTTTCGTTTGTATCAATTTTATCATTTGGATTACCTAAAAGTTTTGTAATTTATTACTCGATTGTTCCCTTTTCTGAAGACATTACTCAAACCACGAGTCAACCGGGGCTACAAAACATGTATCCATCCCGCATACAAAATGCGGGATGGATACATATTTTGGATGCTCTATGTTCTTTTGAAAGGTCGTAGAATTACGAAGTATACCCTCAAATATACGCTTCCTAATTAATTTTCTAACTATGTATGTGGGATAACCATTACTCATAGCTATATCCTTAATTAATAGTTTTTCATTTTCAAACCTCATTACTTTTTAAAATCTCATTACTGAGAGGGAAGGTTCATAAGCGGTGGACAAGACAATTAAAAAACTAACGGAATGTGAGTATAATAACAACAGACACTCATTCATCTGGTCATAAATTACAACTTTTAGGCACTGATACTGATTGGGCGAAATTGAGACGCATTGATGTTTTTTGGAATCGGAATAACATTCGTTGACTTCGACCGAGAAGGAAAAGTAGGTACGCTAAGAGGCATTTGTTAATTATAAAATCTATCTATTTTATACATTCATGAAAGGCTGTTAGAATTTTAAGATCGCTTGCCATCGATCCATGAGATTATTTACTGATAATGGTATAGGTAATGTAATGGATAAAATAATTAGTAATATATGCGGTAACTGGAGTTAATAATGATGTAGCCGGGTTCAAGCCCAGAGCTATATATAACAGTACCCGCAATTCTTACTGCGTGTACCGTAGCAACATGGGCGGAGAAATAAAGCACGGGCTCATTGCAGGATGCAATAGCAATACTTAGATAGGTATTCTGCTTCACATATATATTTGTATAGTGTACTTACCTACTCAGTTTAGCTTAGCAAGCATTATATTATTGGTGCTAGATTTAAGCTGTAGCAAGTAGGAAGATATATTTCCTGCATCTTGCTGGGGTAAATTTTTCTTTCAAAAGCATGTATATTGTATTCGCAGTCCTAACATCGTGTCGTCGCTAATAAAAGGTTTATCAATCTTGACCATACTACCAGGTTATGAAATTATCGTTATATTTTAAATTCCTATTTGCAAATATGAGTGATGAATACGGAAAATAATGATTTCTAAAAAAATAAAATGGTTCAGGATAAATAATAGTTATTATTGTTCGTTTGACAGTTATGTAGTAAGTATTGTTTATATGGGATTTTCGTGGTACGAGGTGGCCTAGAAATTTAATACAGTTACATGCACATTTAAAAATAGTTGTCGCGACTTTTTTTAGAATCTACATCTCGTATATCTACCTACATGTTATTATTCACTAATTTTATGTAAATTTATCGCTTGCTTTACCGATGCTGATATACCTACATCCGAGCGTGCATCCGATTATTAGTCAAATTGAACAGATTTCTTATCATTCAATTGTTCATTACTCTTAGAACCCCACTTTTCAGGGCATTGTGATTTTCATTGTTTATATTGTAGGGGAAAACAATTACACTGTATAAGTTTAACTGGCGACACAATGATGCTAGGTACTCAGAATTTGACATTAATTAAACATAAACTTTTGCAGACATTGTGACAAATAAAATAAATAAAAACAACGTATTGTGACGCACGCCTATACAGGGTGAGTTTTTAGTGCGTATTTGCTCTGTAGCGCCTTTGCTATTTATCAGAGAAAAATGTGTGTTATCCCAGGTTATTGGTATCCTTTTTTGGCGTTTGTTAAAACTATCGGTGAATGTACAGGGTGTTCCATATCTCCTGGACAGCAACTGACTTTCTTATTTTAAATGGAACACCCTATATATTTTTTGAAATTCAAAATTTTGAGTCAAAAACATGTGTCGCACCCTATTAGCCTAAGGTGCGACCTCAGGTTTCGGAGATATTTACCATTTTAAGAAAAAAGTGACATATGGAAAGATCTGGAAGGAGTTTTATAACCTTTTTCATATGGTATATCTAAATTTAATTTTTTGGTACAGCGTAAGAACATAAAGTGGTTCTGCAACTAAAATATAATCGAAAATAATATACCAAGTGTTACCTTTTCCATGCCACATTTAGCTAATTTAAAACTGCGAAAACTTTTTGTTTCAAATGAACAATGGAACACCCTGTATCTTTTGATGCCCATCAGTTACCTAAAATTAAATTATCTTTCTTCTGGTTTCTTCACCCTATATATATATATATATATATATATATATATATATATATATATATATATATATATATATATATATATGTGTATATATATATATATATATATATATATATATATATATATATATATATATATATATATATATATATATATGTGTATATATATATATATATATATATATATATATATATATATATATATATATATATATATATATATATATATATATATATATATATATATATATATATATATATATATATATATATATGTATATATATATACCAAAGTATAGAGAACATTACCACACCATAGATGCTTTGTAGCAGAACATTCATAACGTGTTATAATGCCTGGCGATAATACAAAATAGCTATACCTATCATAATGTATGTATTAAAATATTAAAAGAAGGATAGTCCGAGTTGAGCAGTGACCTAGATAGTCATTGAAGATTAAATTATTAATCCAATATCTTCCTTATACAATGGTCTTTAAAGTCAAATCAGGTCAGTTAACCATAGTTCCGTAATATAAAAGAAATTAAGAAGGCCCAGCCTGACATTGTTATTTAGATAGTTCATTGTACAATGAAGACCGATACGAAATAAATTTAAATATGCTTTCTTTAGATGCAGAGTAGAGTAATATTAAATGTAACTCACCTTGAAATTAAACTCAGTTTTCTAAGAGAAAATATTGATGGTATTGGTAACGTATACATTTCAGTAATTAGTTGTTCGACTTCTCATTCAGTATCTGTAGCATCGTAAATACAGATATAAATTATCAGAAATTATCAAATTATGAATAAAGTGGGGAAGGTTCTGATATGTTTTTTAGACATAATAATATTTAAAAGCTATAAGAAAAAATTAAGGATTTAATTCGAGACATGCCGTACTCAATATCCAACATGTTGGCTTTATCTTAACAAAAAAATGTAGTGGTGGTTCTTTATTAAATATTTTCTCAAAAAGATGCATTTGTCCCAAACTGTCTCATAATCATGCAGATCCGGATAAGTAGTGGGGCAAATACGGACAGTTCTTATAAACACAAAACTGCTTTATTTGTATGATAAATAAAAGTGTATGTATCAGAAAAACGTTTTTTGAATGTTATAACTACCAAAAGTACGATGAATTTGTAAAGACAAATGAAGAGTAAAGATTGTAAAGACAATTGAAGTTCATGATGCTGCCTTGCGTAGATACAATATCGTCCCTGGAAACACTCGATATTGCGGTGCAAGTTCGGAAAGCGGAAGCTCTTTTTGTAGTTTCCAAAAAAGTTTCCGACATATCAGTTGTCATTATTGCAAACATTCCACTCTGCCGATATAATTAACTGTTTTTTTGTTGGACGAGCATGTAATCATAACAATAATTCGATAATGCATCGTTAATGATCGTCATCCAATAGCATGAGGACATCTATGCTTTCTGTGATACGTTTCTCCAACTTTTGTTGTCTCATTGCTTCCAATTCTTCAATTATCTTGTGTACTTGCAAAGATTCTGGATTTACCAAGTCAAGACTTTCCATTTGTCTTCCTAGAGGTCTCCTTTGGGAATGGTCTGATGATTTCGACAGAAAATATTATTTTTTATTTTGCTAGCCCGAATTACTAATTAATTTAAGATGATTCTAATCATTGCGGTTACTTCAGAAATAGCCATACCGATAGCTAGTAGAAAATAATGAGTGTTCAGACTCTTTCTATCGAATCTCAGAATCAAACCGATTTCTGGAATCCGAGCTTATGAAGCCGTCCTTACCAAAAATCATAGAATTAATAGGCCACTAGCCGGTACTAAAAAAACTGCTTATAATGTTTTTGAGTGTAAAACTTTGCAGATATGGACCTGCAGTGAGGCTAGTAATATCACACATGGTAACTAATACATCGCTCATCTTTGTCCCTCTTTCAGCACTACCTTTGGGGGCTTGAACAACGGTTATACCTAACTTTTCTTCCAGACTAACGATATTTTAAAATTTTATCATAATAATAATATATATTTTTAGTGAGATTTTTTCAATTACTGATGTTTTTTTTTTGAAATATTGCAGAACCGCTTACTAAATATTAATTATCCCATGTTACATTAAAAATACCCAGAATATTTTACACGAAGAAAGAAAAAGAGAGAAAAATTAGAGGGTCATAGATAGTGGTTTTATAAACGTTTATGCGATAGATCAAAAACTAAACCTATTATAGGTACAAGTTATAAACACCGAAGTTATACATTGAAATTAGGTTATAGGTACATGCGTTATGCAACACATAAAACAGCGCAGTAAATATATAGGATACCAGTAGACATAAATGGTATTATATAACATGAGCAATGAGTAAGATACCATTACAAACATATCACGATTATTATCTGCTATCATACCATTGCTAGAGATATTTATTTACCTCGCGCGAAAAAAAACAGCTCGAAAACAGTTTTATATTTCGGAAATATATACGGAATCTCAATTGGCTCGTTAGCTCAGTTGGTTAGAGCGCCACACTAACTGTGTTTACGTGGAGGTCGTGGGTTCGAACCCCACATGAGCCCTTCCTTTTTTAATTTACCAGTATTTTACGTTGTTGAAATTATGGTAATGTTATTTATTTAATAATATGTTATTAATAATATTCATCTTATTGCTGATGGTCGTTAATTCAAACCGTGTGATACACATCAACAACAACAGACCGCCGCGTCGCGTCGTGTAGACGATGCACATTTGTTGTCTTCATAGACGCAACTAACATCCAATTTTTGGAGGGCTAAGGTCAGTGGCGTAGCCAGGATTTCATTTGGGGGGAGGGGGGTTCGAGCATCACTACCCGGATATTAGATCTGCCCAGTGAGACCCTAATAGCGTCACAGGCGAAAATTTTCAAGGTCATGCATTTTCCTGGCAGAATTTCAATCAGAATTTCAATAAAAAATCAATTATACCAACACACCGACTTTCACAAGAAAAAGTTTTGGAATTCCATACCTTTTTCAAATTAAAAAAACTATTATATACTACGAATACATTTATTGAAATAAATTAATATGTGTTCTTATATATTTTTATAAACATTACAAATAAAAAAAAATTAAAACAAAAACAACTGAAATAAAAAATATTAAAGTGGACTTTCACCCATCCATAAGACCTAAAACTTTGTCAGGACTAACTTCAATATCCCAGTGTACGGAAATTAGAGCTAGACTGCTCATTCGTTCATTGCCTGTTTTATTTCTTAGTAAAGCTTTCACTCTTTTCATGTCCGCGAAAAAGAGCGCTCCACGGTTGATTTTGGCAACGTGGCGAAAATCGTGAGGAGCTTGTTAATATTTGGTAACAAGGACTGCTGACATTTTTCCAAAATCTCCAACATTCCCGTGCCCTTATCAATTTTTGATACAATTTCAATCCAGCTCGAGTATTACTGCAGTGAATGCACTTAGCAGCACGTTAGTATTAGGACTAAACTCATGTCAAATCGGTATCGGTAAGGTACTTAAAATGATTTTAGGGGCGCTATTTTTGATAAAGCACCACCCCAGCACCCCCCTAGTTGCGCCTATGGCTGTCTCGCTCAGTGGCGGCGATAAGACTTTGGGGGCCACCCCGCGAAATGAGAATACTATCTCAGTATATATTATTAAATTAATAATAATAATTACGTAATAATTATTGTATAAATATTTAATACATATTTTTGTCTGTATACCTATTTAATTCCGAAAATCGTTTTTAGTTTACTGATTATGTCTATTGATATTAAGTGGGTAGGCCACTCGTATAGATATTATATCACCTTCGTAAACCGGGTTAATTAAGTTCGAAAAATGATTGATGAAAAAATATTTGATTGATTAATTCAATAAAGTTACATATTACCTAATATAATAAAAAATATTATAGAACATATGGTCAGTAGGCTTAAAATTCAATTCGGAAATAATTTCTACAAAAGGTTTTATTGTTTTAATGGCTTCATTTGTTACCTAATAGAACTATCTTAAGTTTTCCCCATCGGCGGAGTTGTGGTAAAAATGTACTCCCAAAAGAGGTATCTTTGCGATTTTACGGTTATATTTCGTAAAGGACTCTCGAAATAACAATATCGAATTAAAAGTTGTAGGACTTTAATTTCTGCATTGAATGATACTGACGTGACAATTAGTGATATATTTCATAAAAATTATAATTAAATGTATGAAGATGAAAAGGGGAAAAATAGGTAGTTACAGGTACATACACAAATTCCACAGACGTCGACGTTTGATTCTCGTTGGGCCACTCGGCTCCTCAAAGTCTGTAATTTTCATCGCCCTATTATAGTCCAGGTCTTCGTCAACATCTGGTTCGTCAATTGTATCTGGGTCGAGGGAGTTAGTGCAGGAGTTCCCCTTGCAGTTGGCACAAATCACTGCGCAACTATCTCAGCCTTCCGACACCCACAACCATCTGCATTACACCATCTTTGTTACATTTGCAGAAAATTTTGGAGAGAAGAGACTGTGGAGCTGGTTCATTGGAGGTAGGAACGGGGTCAAGACCAACCTTTGAAGCCTGCCAAGTTGAATTGCGATTTCACGAGGGCTTTGGAAAACAGGTCGAATCGGAATTAATCTAAAGTATCTTTGATTTCTTCGAGAAGACATTTATTTTCGACCAACAGCTTTACCACCCTTTTCTTACCCTGCCTGAAGAGTGCTGAAGTTGTGTCACATCCACTTATGAGAAATATGAGTTGCCTTCTGTGTTGTCTGCCAGTTTGAAGCTGTTGGGAGCAAATTCTTTTCCTCTTCCTCTTTCAGGTTTTGACAAATATATGTTTGCTGATAGTGTGACTAAGGCATTGAGAATCATGCGGAGGTCCATATCTTTACCAACTACTATTAACATTCTCATGCTTCTGTGATATACCTCAACGGCCATGTCCAAAAAATTCACTTTTCATATCATCGAACACAAAATTTAATTCTCTATAACTTTTGCAAGGACCGCTTTATTTAGAAGGGTTAGTTTAGAAGATAGTCTAAAACGCAGAAGTTGAAATGGAAATTTTTGATAAATATGTTAAATTTGTCTAACTTTGATGAGCAACTGGTATGGGTCCAAAAAATATGCGTCTGGTCTCATTCAATCAATGAAGAATTTAATGCTCTACATCTTTTAATAGTATAATATTTTCGATATTGAGACTGTTTTAAGAGAATCGTAAAACCGCAAAAATACCCCTTTTGGGGGTATATTCTTACCCCCCCACATTTTAGCACAACTCCAAGGGGGAAAACCTAAGATAGTCATATTGGGCAATAAATGAAGCCATTAAAATAATAAAAATTTTTGTTTTACACTACTGGACTGGCCTATATATGGAATGAGCTAATACTTTCTAACAGCGTTTTTAGTGATAATAATCTTCGAATTAGCTATTCACAAGCAAATATATTAGTACGAGGGATTTACCTTCCCCGATAGGATGAAGGGGAAAGTGGACAAGAGGAAGAGCATATAGTTTCGCATAAAATTATGAGCCAATGAAAGTGTAGGTATACTGAGAACTGTTGTTGAAAAACGCTCTATATTTCTGTGAAGCCCTACTTGTCTTACTGATTTTGAGAAAATATATTTAAAGTTTGATAGAGGAAGACATGGAATATGTTATATGTAGCACTCCAAAAGAGTGTGTGTCACAACAAGTATCCAAGTGTCTCTAAAAGTAACTGTAGATATTTGCTTTGAGTGGCAGAATGCATAGTAAGGCTAACAGCAACTTCCAAAGGCATATCAGTGGTGTGACGAGGGGCAATTTCATTAGACCCTTGATACGGTGATGGCATCACATACATACATATTTGAGAATCTTTCAGCCATATTCAAATTCATAGTTTCTTGTTTTTTTATAAATATCGTTCATATCTACCGTTCCGTGGCAACACCATAAAAAAGGGACTAACTTCAGTGTTTGTTTTTTAAGAGAACCTGTAAATATTCATTTCTCTTGGTATAGCACTGCTATTTCTCTTGGTATCAATCAATATGATGACCGGCGAAAGTTGTTACAAAAAAAAACACGTAAACAGAAGCTATAAATACGAAATTATATGTTAATATTAACATCAAACATATGTAAGACTTAGGGCCGTTCTTACCTAAAGACCAGGCAGATAACTACCTGAAAGAACTCCTGTTTTGCTTTCACTAAAAGGCTCTGTCAGCTTCCCACTGAGTTCAAGTATGGCAAGGACACAATCTGTTAATGTATTTTATTTCTGCGTACCTATTGCTGATAGCACTTTTTTCGGAGGCCAGTGGTTTTTTAGCAGGAATTTAATGCAGAGAAGCGACTGCGTAGGCCAGCTGTTGGTCTAGCTGGTAAGTAGGTACGGTAAGCGCCAGCTAGATCACTACCGATGTTTCGCACCGCTTTTCGTATAATTTGTGGCTTCAAACAGAGTTCTAATATTTTTTTCCAATATATGTGAAATGATTCTCCGCATTAGCTAGGGTAATATACAGTTGCTTTTAGATTCAATCAAGCTTTTATTCTCTTTTCGCGTTTTATTCTCTTTTTCCACCGTTTCTATTTGCAATTGATTTGTAATTTATTTCAAGATCAGCTATTGTTGTAATATTTCCCTCTATTCTACATCTGTCGCTTCATGCTAAATACATTGGGAATCTCTATTATCTGGTGCAAGAACATATTTTTTGACAACACCTACAAATACATATTTAACCCAGTAAGTTTTTTGATATAGAATGGGGTTTGCAAGAGGATCTCCTGGATCTATACAATCACTAAATCGAATTTTTAGGGCTTCATTTTGTGACATTTCAATTGCTTTCTTTAGTTTCAGACCGACAGACAGACATTCCTTCCAAATAGAAAAAAACATATATTTATGCGTGACCCGCAGGGATTTTTGATATTTTAACCTATATTACTATATCCAATAGCGAAACTAGAACAAGAAGACTTCTTTTCCTGTTTAAATAATCTCTCAGTTCGCTCCATTTTGATTTTATGGGTACACATCCACATCTTCCACATCCACATGGTATCCACATCTTGTAGCGAGATCGCTACAAGATGTATGCCAGATTTTATCAATTAACACATATTCACTATCATTCCATTCTGCTCTCTTTCTAACACACTCTTTATCATAGTTAATAGGTTTAACCAAAGTTCAGTACAAAATATTGATAGGCCTTATCAAGATATTTAATCGAGAACTTGGGTGGCCGCAATCTTAAACATATGGCGTCGTATAGGCCGTCTGTCACAAACTCACACAAAATACCTGGTAATGATTACAGAAGGCATAAGGAATGTATTAAAATTCGTCCCATAGTTTCAACATCAAATTATCCACGGGATTTGTTATGCCCACCGACTTTATTATGTAGGTATCAAAAACTAATATTTATTTAATATGGAAAGCTTATCAGCGTACAATTGAAGCTTATCTGTCGGGTTATTGTCTATTGGTATTACAAACCACATTATGATACAGTGAGTATTAAGATACATATTCGCGTACAATTATCCTCCACGTATTTAAAGCGGTTTCAAAGCATATTAATTGTTTGAAAATTGTATCCGATAATAATAAATAGGTACCTTATTTAACCTAAAATAGATTATTAGTGTTATCCATATTATACTAAAATTACATCCAAGAGTCGATATCTTACCAAAACGGGGAAACCTTTTTTTAGATGTTAGAACCTTTGCCTATATAATATAAACAATATTGCTAGAACCTAGAACTCAATGTTCAGCACGGTCTAAAATTAAAAT
>CAXKVY010009394.1:0-24511 GCA_964058915.1 Tetropium fuscum | reverse complement strand
GACGGCGACTTGCCGCACCGATTGGCTCTGACTGGTTTGTGATTTTTTGTTGGAACAAACCTTTAGTGTCATGTTGAGGGGAGGGGAATAATATGAATAATATAATTCACCTCGTGCTACAATTATTGCAGTTGAATAGAAATGGCTATTTCTGTGCGGTTCCAATAAATTTAATATTTTACCCCTGTAGCCCCATTTTCCTGTTTTCTCTACTTGCCCCCCATTTCACTACATCCTCTAATTATTTTCTGTATTTTCCGTTTTATTTCGTAATTTTGATGCCTTCGAGACTCATTTTATGGACTGGGGTTGAAAAGAAACTCCAAACTAGCGTAATTATGATTCTGGGGCATTACAGGAATTGGTCACGATTTGTACATGTCCATCAACATGTTTCATGTTCCAGAGAGACCACAAAACTAAACAAAAAAAACTATTTGCTTGTAGCATTAATTAGCATACGAGATTACGTATGCTGCCGCACTATCACTAGGTTGGGCAATTGCAGGTCCGGATCCTACTGTAAATTGTGTTAGTAACTTAAGCGTAACATTATTGACTCTCTCAGATGACGTCAATGAACTAATTCCAAAATTCTGGGAATTGGAAGAACTATCTTCAAAACGTTTTTGTCACACGAAAATAGAACGTGCCAACAAATATTTTCTGATACTACAAGGCGAGTTCAAAAACGGGTCATTTCAAGTAAATTTGCCATTACGAACACAAAACAAAATTTTAAGGTTTGGTAATTCATACAATTTAGTAGCACACAGGTTTTTCTCTCTAGAATGAGATTCACTAAGGACGAAAGGTTATACACACAGTATAAACAATTCATTGATGAATATATTGCAATTGGTCATGGGAAATATGTAAACATAAACGAAGGTATAAATGACCATGAGACTAAAAAATGTTTTCTACCATATCATTGCATTATACGCGAATCGAATGCAACAACTCGTTTAAGGGTCGTATTTGACGCGTCCATGAAAACGACTTCAGGAGTGTCTTTAAACCATATAATGTACACAGGATTTGTAGTACAACCTGACTTATTTAACATACTTTGTAGATTTGGGTTATATGAGTATGTATTAATATATTGAAAAAATGTATCGCATGATTGAAATATATCCTAATCAACGTTTCTTACAAAAAAATTTATGGAGAGATAAGGCAAATGAACCGCTAAAATGTATTCAACTTCAAACTGTCACTTACGGTATAAATTCAGCTCCTTATTTAGCGACGCGCTGTATAAAACAATTGGCAGAAGATGAGTATCAAAATTATCCACTCGTTTCAAACGCAATACTACATCAATGGTATGTAGACGATATTCTATGCGGTGCATACTCTAAAAATTAATTACGAGTTTAATTATTGAATTGAATTATTGAATTGAATTGAGTAGAATTAATTAAAGGAACAACTTATCGACATGTTAAGTTCAGCAAATTTCACACTTCATAAATGGTGTTTCAACGATAAAACTTTCATAAAACAACCCACACAAGGTCATCAGGAGTTAAAAATTGAGAATGAAAGATTTTAGGTTTCTCATGGAATCCAATTAGGGATCAATTTAAAATTACAATTCCTGATTTCGACATTTCTCAGGCGTACACTAAACGTAGTGTTCTGTCGAGCACTCATTGTAAGTGTCATTGTAAATTTAACAAATTTGGGCTGGAAAAATAGATTGCGATGAAATTTTACCCACAGATTTACTCAAAAATTGGCAAACATTTATACAAGGAATTCCGATTTTATCAAACCTTTCTATTCCTAGATATCTATTTTCTCTTTTTATCTAAATCTAAACGTCTGATTGATGAGGCTTATAGAATATTTATAAAGGATTCTGAGCGATCATCTGGTAATCCCCATCTTATCTGGTAATCCCAAAAAGTTTTGGAACTTAAAAAAAAGAAAGGTTCCTCACGTATCCCCTCTGTAATGTTCTATAACGACAGTGAACTTTGAATGAACATTCCTACTGATATCGCTGATGGGTTTGGTGACTACTTTAACAGCGTCTTCATTCAATCACAACCAGTTAATCCATCTGAGTTTTCTTTACACAGCAATCTAGGACTTCACATAGACTTACTAAATATCTCATATGAAGATGTTTTACAAAATCTGAAATGATCTACATTTACAATAGGCGTAGATGGTGTTCCCAGTTTTGTTCTAAGAGACTGCATATGTTTTTGTCTAGCCACTACAGATCTTATTCAATTGCATTCTACGTAATTCTTCCTTCCGTCTTATTGGAAAAAAACATATATTTGTCCAATACCAAAAAAGGGATATCAAAATGATGTAGCAAATTATAGAGGAATTTCCCTACTGCGTAATTTCTCTAAAATCTTTGAAACCATACTGTATAGTAAACTTTACTACTCTACCAGGCAGCTTATTTCGTCACGCCAACATGGGTTAATACAAAGGAGGTCGACAATATCTAATTTAGCGGTTTTTACTCAATATGTCTCTGAGGTTTTGGATAATAGAGGATAGGTTGATGTCGTCTATACGGACTTCCAAAAAGCATTTGATCAGATTCCATACTCCTTTTGAAACTAGAAAGTATTGGTTTTTCCGAAGCATTGATTAAATTATTCACCTCCTACTTAAGCGATAGACACTTTATGGTCAGATATCAAAATTTCAATTCAATATCATTTTCTCCAACTTCGGGAGTTCCACAAGGTTCCAATCTGGGCCCCACATTGTTTTTATTTTTTATTAATGATCTTCCTGAAGTCACTACTTGTGAGCATTTGTTATTTGCCGATGATTTTAAACTTTACTCTGAAATTAAATATTCTACAGATTCCATCCATCTTCAAGACTGCATTAACTGTCTTCATGGTATGATAGCTAAATGTAACCTAATGACTTATACTCGAAAAACTACATCTTATACTCACAACTACTTCATTGGGAATAACATCATCAGCCGAGTTGATGTATTCAAAGATCTGGGTATTTATTTTGACAGCAAACTCACTTTTGTTGAACATATAAACCATATTGTTTCTAGTGCCTTTAAATCTTATGGCTTCATTTACCGCAATTGCCGGGATTTTCCAATATAAGCACCTTCAAATCTCCGAATTATATGTTATCCGATTTATCACGTTCATTGTCAACATTTAGATTCGATCCAAAGAAAGTTTTTAAAGTTTTTGATCTTTTTGCAAGATGGATCCTACTAGAGGTCTGGATCAGAATTATTTACTTGCGAGATTTAATTTTGACTCTTTAGAAACCAGACGCAATATCATGCTAATTAGATTCTTATTTAATATCTTGAATGGCAAACTTGATTGCCCAGTTCTTTTAAATGAAATAAATTTTCTGATACCTCGCCTAAATTCTAGACAGCAAACTTTATTTTACTGTGTTGCTCCTAAATCAGATATTTTAAGTCCCCAATATATCTGATGTGTGAACTGTTCAATCGTATTGCCTCTGATTGTGATATTCACTGTGATAGTTTGAAGAGTATATGTAACTGGGTAGCTTGGTTAGTTTTAAGTATTAGGTACTTGTTTGATTTGTTGTAGTAAATTATATTTTGTTTGTTTGTTTTATTTTGCCATATAGGCATATTATGCATATGCATATTTAGTTTGGCTAATAGGTATTACGTCTTATGTATTGTATTGCTATTTGGTTTTATTTTACTTCTACTTATATTGTTATATTTTAATTATTACTTGTATTGCTTTTATTCCTGTAATTGTTTTTTTTTTCCTGTTGGAATAAATATTATTATTATTATTTTCCAATAATAATCTTCTACAAATTGAAAAACACGAATTCTCAGATGCTTCTTTAGTAGCTTACGGGCATGCATTTTTGTAAGAGGTATATACGCTGACAAAACGGCTTCTATTAATCTATTATGTTCAAAATCAAGAATCGCGTCGTTAAAAACTATATTGCTACCACGTCTTGAATTATGTGGTGCACTTTTACTTTCAAGGTTAGTGCATAAAATAATGTCAATAATATTCCAAAAGGTTAATAAGGTCATACTATGGACTGATTCAAAAATAGTTTTGGCTTGGCTAAATTCATCACCTTCAAGATGGTCTACGTTTGTAGCAAACAGAGTTTCCGAAATTCATGAACTCACTACAAATTATGAATGGTATCATATACGTTCAAGCGACAATCCAGCAGATTATCCTTTCTCGAGGTTTAAGCCCATCCGAAATCATTTCAAAAGAACAGTGGTGAACAAAAGGACCGTCTTTTCTACTTAAATACGAATTTAATCTTCCAAAAGATTTAAATGAATCTTCTACTATCGTCAATGGTCCAGAAGAAAGAAAGGTTATACACACTACACTCTTATTATTACCGAACCTATCTTTCCTTGGTCTAGGTTTTCAAATTTCTTTTGCTTCAGCGATCATTGGCATATTGTTTGCGATTTGCAAACAATATGAGAAAGAACACAAATACGGGACTATCAGTTTCTGAATTACAAAACGCACTTTTCAGAATTATTATATGTATGCAAAAAGCAAGTTTTACTAAGGAACTTAAGGAATTAAGGAAAGATAAATCACTTACAAACAGTACAATTACGTCCCTAAATCCATTTATTGACGACGAAAATATATTACGGATAATCGGGAAGGCTTACTAATGCTAACATTAACTATAATCAAAACACCCCATTATTTTACCCTAATAAAATTACGTTGTCAGATTATTAATCAAAAAGGAACATGTCAACCTTTTTCATGCTGGAGCACATTTAAGGGAAAATTCATGGACTAAGGAAGTAAAAGCTGTATTGCAATCTTGCACAATTTGTCATCGCTTTAAAGCACAGTCAGCTCAATAACTAATGGGTTCCTTACCTAAGGACAGAATTTCCGTTTCAAGGCCATTTATAAAGGTTGGCATTGATTTCGGTGGTCTTATGATTAAACAATCACGATTACGTCGATCGGTTACGACAAAAGGTTATTTTGCATTGTATGCGTGCATGGTAACAAAAGCTATACACATAGAAGTAGTATCTAATTTATCGACAGAAGCATTCATGCTTATATTAAAACGGTTTATCGCTAGACGAGGAAAGCCTACTTCGATCTATAGCGACAATGCAACCAACTTTCATGGTGCAAACAATAAACATATAGAACTTAATGCGTTTTTTAAGTCAAAGGAAAATCTAAGTTCAATTTATAATTTTCTTTCAATAAGAGAAATACAGTGGAAAGTTTTTCCACCAAATTGCCCACATTCGGGAGGATTATGGGAATCAGGCATTACATCCATGAAGTATCATCTTCGTAGAATAGTAGGTAATGCGTCTAATCTTTGAAGAGTTTACAACGTTCTTCAAGAAGTTGCATTATTTGATCAATGTAGACTTCATCACATTGTTTGCATGGAATTTCGTATATACAGTGTGTAGTTTTTTCAAGTGGATTTTTGTCTCTTAATGTTGTGTAAAGGAATTTTAAGTTGTTTGTATTTTTGTGTGCTGTGTGAATATCATGTTTTTAAAATGTTTGAAATATTTTCTGATAGTTGTGGTATATATATATATATATATATATATATATATATATATATATATATATATATATATATATATATGATGATATATATATATATATATATATATATATATATATATATATATATATATATATATATATATATATATATATATATATATATATATATATATATATATATATATATATGTATATATATATATATATATATATATATATATATATATATATATATATATATATATATATATATATATATATATATATATATATATATATATATATATATATATATATATATATATATATATATATATATATATATATATATATATTATGGCAAGGCAATATATGTTTTACGAGTATTAGTTGCATTGATTAGTGGTGGCGGAGAATTGTAGTATTTGTGAATTCTGTTCTTGAAAATTTTGTTGATTAGAAAAAAAGGATAGTTATTATTTATTAAAACGTTTTTTGCTTTTTCTATGCATTCTTTTCTAAAAATGGCAGACGTTAGTTTTATTGATTTGTCTGCAATACCAATTACTACAGTTTTTTATGGTTGTAAGGGCATTTGAGTTGAAATTGGTATATCTAGCACACCATGTTGTTTTTGTATTCCATTTTGTTAATATTTCAGTTTTATTATTTATAAGACTTAAGTCTAAGAAATTTATTGTATTTTCTGATTCGTTTTCAATTGTAAATTTTATTTTTGGATGGTAACTATTAAATTTATTTAGGATAGAATATTTATGTTCAGTTGGAAATGCAGTTATGCAATCATCAACATAACGTTTGAAAAATGGTATTTTATAGTTTAATGTTGGAATTATGTTTTTTTCTAAATCTTCTAGTACTAATTCTGCGATTGTACTGGATATTGGTAAACCCATTGCATAGCCATATGTTTGTTTGTAATATGTATTATTGCATTGAAAAAATGTGCAATTTAATGTGAGTTCTAAGGCATATAAGAACTCTTTTATTGGTAAAGAAGTATAATTTTTTATTTCGTTCCAACGTTTATTTGTTATATTTTTTATCAGGTCTATTGGTATATACCAATTCCTGGTATATAGAAATTCCTTTACAGAACACTAAAAGACAAAAATCCACTTCAAGAAACTGTATATACGAAATTCCATGTAAACAATGTGATGAAGTCTACATTGGTCAAACAATGCAACTTATTGAAGAACGTTTAAAAGATCACAAATATACAGCTAATGTTACAGCTTTAAAAATATCTAATGAAACAGGTCATCAATTTAACTACGAAAATACTAAAATTATTAATAAAGAACAAAATTATAAAACAAGGCTAATTATGGAATCAATTTATATTCAAAAAAATCCGAATGCCTGTAATAACAAGAAAGATACAGAACATCTTTCTACAATCTACAATTTATTAATATAAAAGTATTACATAAATTAACAAAAGACATTCTCTCTCTTGTTCTATCTCCGTCTCCACGAAACTTGCAAAGGTCAATTGGAAGGAGATACGAAAGATTAGAATCTACTAATATAACAACAAAGGGCGCCACTGGCGTTACGCTACGCCAGAGAGGAGAGCAATGAGACAGAAGCAGGTGAAGTAGGTTCGAGAATCTTGTGGATATGTAGAATGTTCCCAGGCAAGTACAATGCAATAACACTCACCTCTGTCAGCTCTTTAGCTCACCAAAACTTACAGGATCCACTCACTTTATTTACTGACCTAAACTCCAACACATAGGCACAGCAATTCTATTAAACGGCAGTCAGGAGTCAGGTTCTCACTAGTCGAAGACTTACTTAAATAGCTCTTAGACATTCAAAGAGAATACAATAAAAATAAACCAAATATAGTTAATTAACTGAAAGGAACTGCAACTCAGCTGACATGAGAAAGTCAATGATTATTTTCTGCTGATATTTTTTGACAACTATCAAAGTCTGACAAATTAATATAAAACAAAATGAACAACAATGAACACAAGGCGATACAAGGCAAGGCAAGGCGATTGCACCTCTCGCAAATCAGCTAATGCCGATTACAGCATAACGTCCAAAGCGAAAATATAACTGAAAGCAAACGAACCAATTATGTTGCATGAATAGGATGTCGAAATATATAATATGTAATACAAATACATAATACAACACTCTATATAAACTTATATACGTACATTATACCTACTTACTATAAATATACATCTACATAATATTAACATAACCAAAATTAGAATAATAATGAAATATAAAATAGCCTAAGTTCGTTTCTTGACTGTTCTTCCCTATGATACTAATCGAACAGTCTAGTAACCTTAAAAATTTATGGAAAATCTCATGTTTCCTATGTCAAATATGTCATAAATAAAATACTCTTTTGAAAAAGGCCCAAAAAAGGGACCGAAATGTCAAGTAATATAATCAGTCGTTTTATTGCTACCATCCTAAGATAAAGCCTCCAAAAATAAATAAATATAGCAAAGAAATTAGAAAATATATATATATATATATATATATATATATATATATATATATATATATATATAAATATATATATATATATATATATATATATATATATATATATATATATATATATATATATATATATATATATATATATATATATAGATATATATATATATATATATATATATATATATATATATATATATATATATATATATATATATATATATAGATATATATATATATATATATATATATATATATATATATATATATATATATATATATATATATATATATATATATATATATATATATATATATATATATATATATATAGATATATATATATATATATATATATATATATATATATATATATATATATATATATATATATATATATATATATATATATATATATATATATATAGATATATATATATATATATATATATATATATATATATATATATATATATATATATATATATATATATATATATATATATATATATATATATATATAAAGGGTCCGCCAATAGGGACGCTCGATCTTTGACAGCTCATGGCGGCCATGTTGTTTGTGGTAGAGTTGGCAAACGTAGTTGTTATTATTCAGTGTATCTTCACAAATCACCATGAACCAATTCAGCCGCGAGCAACATGTGCAAATCGTTAAAACTTATTACGAAAATCATTCATCGGTTCGAGCAACGTTCCGCGCGCTCCGCCAATTTTACGGTGCAATTGATCGTCCTGCTGAGTCGACTATCCGTCGTTTGATTAACAAATTCGAGGCAACCGGTTCGGTGAACAATCAGCCAACACCGACGCGTCGTCGAAACGTCCGATCTGCCCAGAATGTCGCCGCTGTGCGCGATAGTGTGCGTGAAAATCCGCGACAGTCAATTTCACGTCGCGCACAGGAACTCCGCCTTTCGGAAACATCACTTCGCCGAATCTTGCATCTGGATTTGGGCATGCATCCGTACAAGATCCAGCTGACACAAGAGCTCAAAATAAACGACCATAGACAGCGCCGTATCTTCGCTGATTGGGCTTTAGAGCAGTTGGAAGTCGACCCCGATTTTGGTCGCAAAATCATCTTCAGCGATGAGGCACATTTTTGGTTAAATGGGAATGTCAACAAGCAGAATTGCCGTTATTGGGCCGAGAACAATCCACAGGAGGTCCACCAGGTCGCAATGCACCCAGCAAAGGTAACTGTTTGGTGTGGATTTTGGGCCGGAGGCATCATCGGGCCGTATTTCTTCGAGAACGACGATGGTGTGTCCATCACGGTAAACGGCGAACGATACAGATCCATGATAACGAACTTTTTCTGGCATGAAATCGACAATATGGATGTCGAGGATATGTGGTTCAGCAGGACGGCGCTACGAGCCACACAGCGCGCGCCACAATGGATCTTCTGCACGAGCGCTTCGGGGGAATGGTTATCTCGCGCGGAGGCGACATCAACTGGCCACCGAGATCGTGCGATTTAACCCCACTAGACTATTTCTTGTGGGGTTTTCTTAAATCACAGGTCTACGCAAACCAACCACAAAACACTGATGCCCTCAAAGTCAACATACGCCACGCCATCGATGAAATACAGCCCGATTTGTGCGCCAGAGTCATTGAAAATTGGACTTCTCGTATGCGCGCCACCCAGCGAAGCCGAGGTGGACATTTGACCGATATATATATATATATATATATATATATATATATATATATATATATATATATATATATATATATATATATATATATATATATATATATATATATATATATATATATATATATATATATATATATATATATATATATATATATTCCTTGCGGCGGAAACCGAGATCCGTTTTGGTATGTACTTGCGTAATCCGAGGTCATGAGATCCAAAGCCCGGATCTCGGAACGAACCAAACTGTTTTTCACGCTAGTCAGGGAAGAAACATATCAAAAACGGTATTTTTATCCGGTACTCACTTTCCTCATCTTTACCCGAGTATAAATATTTATAGTTTTGGTATAACACTCCCAGCTGGCGATTAGGTCAAATTTGTATTTAAATGTAACGGAAATTTCCTTCAATGCGAGATCCGGAAATATGACAACATTGCATATGGATCTCACTTTAAACGACAATTATAATTGTATATAAAGTAGGATCTCGTGACGTGCGAAGCCTGCCATACTCGTATATACTAATATGACGGATGAAATTTGCGGTTTGCCGCGGTTTCAAATTTTATTGTTTTAACGGTCTTGTCCACGTTAAGGTCCTAACCTTACTGTTTAAAGTTAAGTGTACAGTGATTTCTCATGGTTCGATTATTGTAAATAATTAGATCTAGGTATCATGTCAAGAAGTAGCAGAACAACAAGAATTATGCAAATGGCAACCGAACAGTGAGAAGATTTTATTGAAGAATAGATACTGTTTATAATGAGTAATAATTCTAAACGTTGACGTTTAACGATTCGACTTGAGCATTTCTATTTGTTACAGAATAGGGTGACAGAAATTCGTACATTCGTATTTGTACGTTAAAATAATGTTGAAATTGTTTAAAACGTGTCCGAATATTGGAGGAAAACCTTTATAAAACGCAAAAACTCGCGCCGGACTTCGTATCCGCTGATACACTACGCGCTCCACTAGAGCCAGGCGCGTTCTACTCGAATGTTCGGCCGCGTTTTAAACCATTTTAGCATCATTTAAACGTATAAGTATTAATGTACAAATTTTATATAATGTCCTGAAGCTGATGTAAAAATTACGGATCACCCTATACGAGCAAGGGGGTGATAGCTGGATAAAGGGCCCAAAAAAAATGTATTTGGCAATTGTAGTAAAACTATCCATCCGACAGATCCAAGTTTGGGTTTGGGCAAATAATTTACATGTTTATAGTTACATTTACGCGCAACGCGGATGCCGTATCTTAGAAATTGTAAAAGTTACAAATTTTCAATAAAACGCTCATTTTTCGCGGTTTTTCTCAGCTCAAAATGCAATTAGAGAGTTTCGGTTAACTAATCGTGCATGCAAAATCTCAGCTCAAGCGGTTTAGGATAACTGCTTTAAAATTCAGTTGCAAGATTTGACCCAAACAAACATTAGGCCAGGCGTCAGGTCGGTAAATGATGCCAAACGCGTTATAAAATGGGGGTAAAAAATTTATGGTTTTAAACGCTCTATTTGCATGTTGTGCATATGAAAAAATCAGTTTTCAGTCAATAATTAATTTTATATTCATCGTATGGAAAAAATAGCTATATATAAAATGAAAACTAACTAAATTCTCCATAAAAAACGTCGTTCTAAACTGTTAGTTCTAAAAGAACTTTAAAATTAAAAATATAACTGCCTATAAGAAAGTGGGCCAGTTTCTAAAACTTTTTCAAATAACACAACTAACCCAAATATCTGTAATTCCTTGATAGCGTATTAATCAATCTATGTTTACTCAATTTTGACATAATTGTATCATTTTCATATCTCTTTCGATTTCCGAGATCTTCAGAGATATTTATTTAAAATTTGAATTACTCTACACATATTTCGAACGTAAAGCAATGAAATTAAGATTTCGGAAGTAACAACACGAAAGATATTAAAGGGGAAAAATCAAAATAAACTAGGTATGTCAAACATCACGGTGAATAGGCTACCACAAAAGATGATACTAATAAATTAAAAATAAAGCAGACGAAACTGAGATCTACTACTTACTTCAAAAGCAATATATATATATATATATATATATATATATATATATATATATATATATATATATATATATATATATATATATATATATATATATATATATATATATATATATATATATATATATAATTTACATGTTTATAGTTACATTTACGCGCAACGCGGATGCCGTATCTTAGAAATTGTAAAAGTTACAAATTTTCAATAAAACGCTCATTTTTCGCGGTTTTTCTCAGCTCAAAATGCAATTAGAGAGTTTCGGTTAACTAATCGTGCATGCAAAATCTCAGCTCAAGCGGTTTAGGATAACTGCTTTAAAATTCAGTTGCAAGATTTGACCCAAACAAACATTAGGCCAGGCGTCAGGTCGGTAAATGATGCCAAACGCGTTATAAAATGGGGGTAAAAAATTTATGGTTTTAAACGCTCTATTTGCATGTTGTGCATATGAAAAAATCAGTTTTCAGTCAATAATTAATTTTATATTCATCGTATGGAAAAAATAGCTATATATAAAATGAAAACTAACTAAATTCTCCATAAAAAACGTCGTTCTAAACTGTTAGTTCTAAAAGAACTTTAAAATTAAAAATATAACTGCCTATAAGAAAGTGGGCCAGTTTCTAAAACTTTTTCAAATAACACAACTAACCCAAATATCTGTAATTCCTTGATAGCGTATTAATCAATCCATGTTTACTCAATTTTGACATAATTGTATCATTTTCATATCTCTTTCGATTTCCGAGATCTTCAGAGATATTTATTTAAAATTTGAATTACTCTACACATATTTCGAACGTAAAGCAATGAAATTAAGATTTCGGAAGTAACAACACGAAAGATATTAAAGGGGAAAAATCAAAATAAACTAGGTATGTCAAACATCACGGTGAATAGGCTACCACAAAAGATGATACTAATAAATTAAAAATAAAGCAGACGAAACTGAGATCTACTACTTACTTCAAAAGCAATATATATATATATATATATATATATATATATATATATATATATATATATATATATATATATATATATATATATATATATATATATATATATATATATATATATATATATATTGCTTTTGAAGTAAGTAGTAGATCTCAGTTTCGTCTGCTTTATTTTTAAAATGAAGAAGACACCTACCAAGTTAGAAATAGAATAATTCCGAAAGCAGTATCCCATTATGGGAAACAAAGACTGGAAGAAAATTAAAGCTTTTATTTTTAATGAATATAACGAAACTAAATAATAACTCAAGTTCGGAATATTTTACAGGCCCTCTAATTTTTGTTACTAGGATATAACATTTTATTCCCTAAATAGGACCTCATAATGTTCGATTTTATATCAAACATAAAATTCGTCATTTTTGGAAAAAAAGTCATATCTATTACCATTTTCTGAAAATTATATCATTAAAACCCAGTTTGCCCGTTGTGCATATTTTTATCTCTCTCTATCGTATTATATTGCTTTTTGGATTATTATCTGTTAATTTAGTTTAATTGACATTTATTGTGGCTTTCATTTCTAGAAACCTTGTTATCCTATCTGCCTTCTGACACAGCTCAGCTGAGTACGTAAATACGAGCAATTATCGGGACTCGCTAGTGTAATATATAATAGTAAGTTGCACAAGTTAAAATCTTTCGATTTCATTGAGGCTCTTCATCATGATGTACGATTTATTTAAGTGGTCATTTACACTTTAATTTATTACTAATGTCACTATGAAAATAGTAGATATTAATACTAAATTAAACGGTAAATGTAATGTATTTACTTTCTTACATTTTTTTTAAAAACTTAATTCTGTTGCTGAACTAAAACCTTATTTTTATCTATTTTCTCTACTATGGAAAATATTTGACGAATTAAATTTGGCGGACAACTTGCACTAATAAAATATCAGTTTATCACAGGTTTTGTAACCATGAGATTATGTTACAAGGGTGTAGAAAAACCAGCCCCTATAATATATTTCGTCAGAACTTTTGGAAGCGTCGACATTTCTTTATTTATATCTAATCATAGTAATTATACAATCCCAAAATTTATCACATAATGATATATTAGATTTTGAAAGGTATGATAGTGGACAAGCATTGGATTAAGTTTATTATTAATTATCCAGTATTGATATGAGAAGTAACGGTGTTGATTTAGTGAAGTTCTGTTGCTGATGAGCCAATAGACAAAATATTACAGATAAAATGTAGGGAAATCAAATGATATGCATTTCAATTATATTTTTAGTTCTTGAGGAATGGGCTATATAGTGAGGAAAATATGTAATTTTGGAGTACATTACGAAAACCATGCTTCTTCAACCAAGCCTGGTCATTTACATCCTAAATAAACGTATTTCCTGATAGAAATAAAACCCAGAACCGTAAGGAGATATAGTATAAATATTGTTTTTTAAAAACACTATTTGTGCCCTTTTTGTGCGTTATGAAAATCAAGCATCCTAGTTAATTCATTATGTCAAATTCGATTTGATGTCGTATGGGTTATTTTAATCAATCAGAAACAAAACGTATGTGATAAAATTTTTAAAAGCTATCGGAAATGAAAAAAATGAAATCACATTGTTAAAAATATATTACAGAAATATACCCATTAATAGCAATCGATGCACAGTGAGTACTGAAATGATGATGTAGTTACTCGCTATAAGTATTAAAACTACATATTGCCATATAAAAATTTATTGTTGCTGCAGAAGCGCTTTGTCCCCGATTAGTCTGTACAATCTATTTTTAACATAAATTAACTATGAAGCTTACATTTCGTAATTAATTCTAAATTCGCAGAACTTCCTCACTATGGTGCCCATTTATAAAGAACTAAAATTTATAAACAAAAACCACACATCATTGAATTTCCCTGCGTGTCTTCAAGGAATATTATTATAACGATTATTACATTCGGTTTCGGAGCTATGATTTTGTCTATACAATAAATGGGGTGCAAACCTGACAAATGGCATGCAATCTGGGAAACTGAAAGAGGTGGGTTTCCGAAATAAACTTCATTCAATTTATCTCGTAGTTGTGTCTACGTAGTTTTTTATTTCTTTGAGATTTTTTGTACGAAATTTAATAATATTTCAATTTCACTGGAATTTTTCTTATCGAGCATATTTTAAATTGTACCATGACATTTAACGCTCCAAAGTGAATGTTTTGGAGGTAATTTTTCCCGTAAAATCGACATGTATTTAATAAATGCCTAGATGCTATTCTGCCCTGCCTATTTAACGCTCCAAAGTGACGTTTTCGGAGTAATTTATCTCGTAAAAATGATTTGTATTTGAAATTGGCTTAGATCCAGTTGCTTTTAAGTTTTTCAGAAAATATTGTCTATAAATGTAGTTCTCTGTGATGTCCAATTACGTATACACTATGAGACTAGCTTCGTTTTGTAGATATGACTTTCTTTACTAAGACACGATATGCGGTAACTGCCGATTCTTATCTGCCGATTAATGGGCAAATGACAATGAAAATATTAAAAAAAGATCCATAAATAAATGACGTGTTGTTATCAATTGGTATGGAAAAATCTGCTCATAGACCTTACCACTTATTATACATTAGATTTTTATGTAAAATGGGTGTCTCAAAATTAACGCAAGATTTGAATTAAATAGAAAACACAATTTTTAGTCTTCTGATTGTTATTTTTTATTGAATCATAAAGTACATAGGATAGGGTTATTTATGGAATAACACATCGGGAAAATGGCCTCCACGGCTTTGCATGCACATACGCACTCGTTTGTCGAAATTTCCCATGACCATTCTGCATAAATGTGGCTGAATTTCGTTAATGCAGCGTTGAATCTCCTCCTTTAATGCATGGGTGGTTGTGGGCCTGTTGACATAGACCTGTGATTTCAAATAACCCTATAAAAAGAAATCTAATGATGTTAAATCACACGATCTATGGGGCCAATCCTGATCACCGGAACGAGAGAGTACACAGCCTGGAAATGTCTCATGCAGTTGAATTGTTTTACGGTCTGTATGGCATGTGGCACCGTCTCGTTGAAACCACATATTAGCCACATCAATATCATCCAATTTCGGCAGAAAGAACTGTGTTATCATGTCGCGATATCGAGCACCAATAACAGTCACTGCTTAACAAAGCCAATCAAGGTGAAAATGTGCTTCATCGCTTAGGATGATGCTCGAAAAAGCATCCATTTATTGATGTTCAATAATCCATTCAACGAACTCTCTTCACTGTGCATAGTCATTAGGCTTCAGTTGTTGCGTTGATTGAATTTTGTAAGCATGGAGACACAGATCTTCAGTGAGTATACGCTGTAGAGAGCTTCTTGAAATTTGCAATGCTTGTCCACGACGCCGAATTGAGTTTCCTTGATTGTCAACGACACTCTCACGCACTGCTTCGATATTGACATTTGAACGGATTGTTCTTGGACGACCAGTGTGTTTGGCTCTCCAACGCATCCAGTCTCCCTGAATTTTTCAATTAATCTCTTCACAGTTGACGAAGTTAAAACACTATTCCGACCATATTTTGTAAGAAATTTTCAAACTGCGAACTGAAATATTCAATAATGAAGACACGTTCTATCGTGTAACGCTCCATTTTTACTAACCCTAAACTGTCAGCTATCGAATTATTTTTTGTTTAGGGTTGCCAATACTTTACTGCACAAATGGCGGCAAATTCAAATATTGCGTTAATTTTGAGACACATTTTATAATATTATTTCATGAAGCTACCATTTTCGTTGTCATTTTGGATATCCCATACTATGATCTATAATTTTTTAACCTTATATATTTCAGTGTTATTTTGATACCAGTCTCTCAAGAAGTAACTCATGCTACACATCCATAACACTGATTTAAAAAAAGTAGTATCCATTAGTCGTTCTGCCGGATCTTGCAAGGAAAGCTTTGGACGAAGCCGAAGGTGTGGATGCTCTTGACTTATATCACTGATTCACAATATAAATAGTACATACACTACAGATTGGTGATAATCATCGAGAAGTTATTCGATATTAAAATTACATTGATCAAAATTGTCAAATAAGAAATTCATATTTTTTTAAATTTTTACATTTAAAGTGACTCCTTTGGCGTTTGGAAACAAGCTTCATAACCAGTTACGAAAAATAAAATTTTTAGCCCGGTCAAAATAGACGTTCAAGGTTACAATAATTCGCCTAAAGCTGAAAATTGGTATGAATGTTGGAAAAGCCATTATAAATGAAACGTGAAAAGTCCCCATCGATACCACATCTGCAAAAAAAAATATTCAAGGTTGTAGCGTAAATAAATTCCGTTCCGTTTTATGGCTAATGTTTGAATTCCTATTTCAAATATTTGAAATAAAACCGCGCGAACTTGTAGAAATTTACCGCGACTCACTATCTACCGTTATTCCTACCTTTCCGCCCCGCTAAATGTCGCATGCTCCCAGCAAGTACATTTATACGCGATATCCGCAAAAATCGTTCTCTTTCTGCCGACCTGCTTGCTTGAGCCTGTTGACCGTGGCTTACGTTCGCGAAGATATATCTTCGGAGTTTTAGTGTAGTGATTCTTAATTACCAGGTATAGTCTGAAATATTTTATTATTATTAATATATAGGTAATCCTGTAAACGTCATTCTGTTTTTCCGAGTTTCATTCAAGTTAAAATTCCAAATTGTTCGAATATTTCAAATAAGGTTGCTTTATTTGCAAAACAAAAATGGCTGGATTTAGAAATCAATTATATGTACAGTAAACGGAGTATGCTTGAAATACAAGCATATGATCTTTACAAGAAGCTTACTTTTAAGTTGAATAATTTAGAATATGAACAATGGTGCGAATTTCAGAGGAACATGTTTTTATCAATCAACGCGAAATTTATCAAAAAAATGTCTTCACAAAATAAAAAATTTAAAAAATTGACTACTAATGTAACAAAAAATGTTCCTCGGAAGGTCGTTAACTTTGTGGAAAATCACTCGTCACACTCTTTTGATAAAGACGAACTTGACCTTCTAAACGAGGGTTTAAACTTTGCTGTAGCCCCTTCTGATGAGATTTTGGATGATGTCGTGGCAGGGATTGAAAGTTCAATTCAATATCGGCCTGATTCATTCAAGGGTCTCGTCAGAGTGGCTTGCAGGAACCAAATTTCTAAAAATCTAATGAACAACGTAGACAATAGAAAGTCATGCTCAAAGAATCCTAGAAAGATTATCAAAAAATTGCGCGAGAAAGACTGTTTTTATTTAAAAGAAGATAAAGGTAATAAGGTTGTTA
This sequence comes from Tetropium fuscum, assembly GCA_964058915.1. NCBI lineage: Eukaryota > Metazoa > Arthropoda > Insecta > Coleoptera > Cerambycidae > Tetropium > Tetropium fuscum. Next base: position 6,413 of record CAXKVY010009394.1, on the reverse strand, counting down.
TTTTAGATAAAGAGGACTATTACGAACGGGTAAACAACCTAATTAGTAATGGTCCTTATAAAGAACTTACTAGAAACTCTTTACCAAGAATGACCACTGAAATGAAAAATGTCCTCAAATCATGTAACAACCTTATTACTCCACCTGTTTAGATACACAAGAATAGGTTACGTGTATCTAACCCTACTGTACCTAGATTGTATTGTCTACCAAAAATTCATAAGCCAGGGAAGTCGGTGCGTTCAATAGTATCGTCTATTGGATCTCCGACTTACCACTTATCAAAATGGTTGACTAAGGAATTTGAAAGTTTGCCCATTGCACAGCCTAGTTTTTCAGTTAATAATTCGAATGATTTCATTGATAAGGTCAAGAATATTCAATTGCAAGAGGGTGAAATTTTGATTTCCTTTGATGTTTGTTCATTATTTCCGAGTGTACCAATTCCACAGACCTTGGACTATCTTGAGGATTTACTCGAATTAAACAACTATAGAAAAGAAGTAATAGAAGAATATATAAACCTTACAAAACTTTGTATGAAACAAAATTGCTTCCGTTTCAATGACAAGTTCTATGAACAACATGAAGGAACCGCAATGGATAACTGTTTATCGCCATTCATTGCTGATGTCTTCATGAGTCGATTTGAAACTGAAGCAAAAGAAGAATTCGAGTACTTTCCTAGGATTTGGCTGAGGTATGTGGATGACATTTTTGCTGTGTTTGACACTAAGATTGCGGATGTAGAAAACTTAATTTCCAAATTAAATAGTCGTTTCACTTCTGTAAAGTTTACATATGAACTAGGAAATAATGGAAATCTTCCATTTTTAGATGTATTAGTAATTAAAAATAGTGACAATAGGTTAGAATTTGATATATATAGAAAATATACCAGTACGATCAGATATATCCCTAATGACTCTCACCACTGCTATCAACATAAAATGGCAAGTTTTAATTTTCTGGTCCATCGTTTACTAAGTTTCCCTCTCAGTAATGAGAGGTTTGAAAAAGAAAAAGTATTAATTAAAGATATAGCTGTGAGTAATGGCTATCCTAGAGATATAGTTGAAAAACTAATTAGGAAGCGTAAATTTAAGGACACACTTCGTAATTCTACGACCTTTCAAAAGGATATATAGACTCTAAAATATGTATCCATCCCGTACGAATCCCGGTTTACTCGTGGTTTGAGTAAGGTCTTCAAAAACGTGGGTATAACAGCGATACATTCATCGAGTAATAAATTACAACAACTTTTAGACAATCCAAAGGATAAAATTGTTCCAAATGAAAGGTCTGGGATTTACGAAATTAGTTGTAATGATTGTGATCAAAAATATGTTGGACAAACGAGACGATCAATTAACACTAGATTTAAAGAGCATATAGCTCATCTAAAATATGGAAGAACAGATAAGTCTAGTGTTGCACAACATGCTTTTGACAACAATCATAGAATTGATATTAGTAATTTAAGATTAGTCAGAAATGTGACCAATAATAAACAATTGGATGCATTTGAGAGCATAGAAATTGTAAAATGTAAAAGTAGTATGAATAGCGACAAGGGACCTATACCGTACAGCCCGCTTTACGCGTTGCTTAGCAACTAATCATTGAAGCGTGACTAATGATTTCACCATAAATAGTATAAATACGGTAGATATTTAGTTTAAGATTAGTTTTAATCGTCTCCGGATGATGCCAACTTGGTTGGCGAAACGCGCGTCGAGCGAAGTGAAAATGTTTTGGTGTTTGTGGAAACTACTCAGAGTGTTATATAGGTATGTGTGTGTTCTACAGCTGGGCCAAGTAATTAAAGGATTTCCGAAGGGGAATTAAGCCGTAACTCGACTATTTTTTGCTTAGTGCAAACCTTAACATAGGTATAGGTGTTATACCATATTAAATTTTACGGTTTCAACACTAGCAACTACTTGTATTGAGCTGTGGGCACAAAAGCCACGTCTATATTTTTCTCTTTTGGTATATTATTACCACTTAATTTTTTTATTGCGGTATACATCGCCCTTAGAGGCTACGTGTCAGCTCAGCTGGAACACAAAGCCGAAGCTTCAGCCTAGGATCCTAGGAAACCCAGCACATTCACGAGGGGATCTCCAGAAAAGAGAAAAGGTATTTTTGTATAATTAATTGCCCCTAGGAATTACCAGGTCTTAAGGAATATTTCCACTTTACTTTTTTTTCCAAGGTTTACAATTCACTTTTGTTATAAATTATAAACTTCTGGACTTGACCTTGTGTCAAGAGTGAACATTTTTTTATTGTTTTAACCTAAAGCCCTTCAGGCTACTTAATAAAGTAGGGTCGTTTTAACGCCCCTCGGGCAACCCAATTGTTAATTTTAATTTCAATTTAAGAATAACTGTGAACCATCAACTGGTCATAAATATTTTTGTAACATATTGTTTTTAAAAATAAAATGTATCTTTTATTTCTCTGGGAAAAGTCACAAGAGGGGTCACAGCTGATAATTATTGGCTGATCATTTCTGCGGTCTTCTGTACTATTTAAGTACTCTTGACCTGGCGTCCAAGTATTTTTATACAAAATTATAAGTAGGAGTAAATCAAGCCGGTCCTTGTCAAGCTGTGATTTTTCTGGTGATATATCTAAAGGTATCTAAGTGCAAGCCTCTAGCAAATCCACTTATCCACGACCTCCGTATGTAACTGAGCAGCCGATAGGCAACAACAAAAAATTCATTACGTCACATCTCCTGAATGAGAGGCCCTTTAATTAAGGTAATGTAATAATTAAAGAGGAGAGGTGTTACAAGTTACATGTTTGAGCAAAAAGTGTTTTACAAAGGGATGAAAACTTATTTATAACGTCGGTGTTATCTATCCCCGACTTTGACAGTTTGCACTATTTCATTATATTATTATAAGAGTAGTTTACAATGTGGGATCGTAACTCGCTAGTACCGCAGAAATCTGCTCGTTACACAAAATAGTACTTTTAACTCGTTACATAAATAACTATTCTATTTACGTTTATTCCTTTTCCTAATTAAGTTTACTTTTTCAGTTCCCCTGTATTATAAGCGATATTTCGAAGCCGTATAACTTGACTGCTCCTTTCTAGAGCAATATTATGTTCGTAGAAGGACCCCCAGGTCCTTTTGTCCCTTTTTATCACCTGGGATGACATAATAATACAGATGTTGGATTTCTCTCTTCATTTACGACTACTAAAAAACTTTAACAGCAAATGCCGTGTAATAAACTGAAAGGCAGTTTAATTACACGATTTTATGATCGTCGTATTCCCGAATTCGGAATTTTTATACCATCAATGCTTTGTTTATTTCTAGTAAAAAAAACTAGGGATTTTTTATTGTTTTCAAACAGTAATAAACTCGATGAACACTTCGCTCAGCACCTGAGCAACATCAGAAACACATTACAAGGTAAGCAAACCGTGTTCCTCATTGAATTAATATTAATATTATATTATATACAATAATTCATAATAATTATCTCACTTGACTAATATTGAAGATAATATTCGCGGTGTATGTTACTTTCATATTTGCTCTTGTTAACTATAATATATGAGCTGTTTACTTTGGGATGTCAAGATACGTTTTTTTCATGTAGGTAAATATGGCCTTTCGGGCGCTGTATGTTTTGTAGATTTATTGACAAGTTACGTCTTCGTCTGTGTATAAGCACCCTACAAGATGAAAGGATCTCAACGTTTAAATGGCAAGCGTGAGTTGGGAAGCATCTCAGTGTCTCGTATCTAGGGGTAACATACTGTTCAATGTGAAACGAAGTTAATTTCATATTATTTAGTCAACCTCTGTTTGTGAACAAATCCATATGTTAAATATATTTCTTAAAAATTAAATGAATTTTAAAATTAACCGAATTAAAATTAAACTAGGGAAATGGAGGAACTGGTGACATACTGCCACTCCCAAAACTGGGAATTGATCATGGGCTGTGACGCCAACGCACACCATGTGACCTGGGGCAGTAAAGACAACAATGCAAGAGGTAAGTCACTTTATGACTATATTAACGGTAGTAATCTTAGTATAATTAACAGAGGTTGCGATCCGACATTTGTAAACTCTAGAAGTCAAACTATAATAGATATAACACTGGCTACATTGAATATATCCAAATCAATCCAAAACTGACATGTGCCTGATATTGTCACAATGGCAGACCACCGGTGGATTAACTTTGAAATTAATCTTGTTAAAGCACAAAAGAAACCATTTCGGGATCCCCGAGGAACCAACAGAGATAAATATCGATGTCAACTCGGGAAGAACCTGGAAAAACTCGACGTGCTCAATGATAGTGGCAGAATAGAGGAATATACAGACACTCAATAACAGCCATAAGGAAAGCTTTTGAAAGATCCTGCCCGCTCAGAGTCCCGAGAGCCCCTGGGGAAGCCACTAAATGGTGGTGCCGGGACTTGACGGACTTGAAACAGAGGACAAGGACATCTTTCAATAAAGCAAAACGGACAAAACTTGAATCAGACTGGGACCAATACAAGACCCACCTGAGGGAGTTTAAATAACTAGTTAGACAAAAACAAAGAAAAGCGTGGAGAGCCTACTGTGAGGAAATTGAAGACTACTCACAGGCAGCCAGGCTATGTAAAATCCTCACCAAAGACAAAAACCATGATATAGGTATATTGAAAAGGAACCATGGTACCAAGACCAACAACCTTTGCGAAAGCCTAGAGCTGCTCATGCAAACTCACTTCCCTGAATCTGTCACAACAGATAGTAGGGAATGGCCAAATGAAGTCGACACCCAACCAACAAATTCGGACTGGCAAACCGCCAACCAAATTGTAAGTGAAGACAGAATCAAATGGGCAATACAGAGCTTCTCCCCATTAAAATCGCCGGGCATCGACGGCATATATCCAGCACTACTTCAGTGGGGCCTGGATAAACTACTGCCGCACCTGGTTGGCATGTTTAGGATGTGCTTAGCACACCTCTATATCCCAATGACATGGAGAGAAGTAAAAGTATTGTTCATACCAAAAGCAGGGAGGATGGACTATTCCACCCCCAAAGGATACCGTCCTATTAGTATAACTTCATTTCTACTGAAGACAATGGAGAAGCTATGTGAGCGATATCTGAGGGATGTAACATTGACTAACAATCCGGTGCACCCCAACCAACATGCATACACGCCAGGAAAATCCACCGATACTGCCCTCCATGTGGTAGCAAGTCGGATTGAGAAATCCCTGGATCATAAGGAATCCACCCTGGGTGTCTTCATAGATATAGAGGGTGCGTTTGACAAGACCACCTTTCCTAAAATCACAGCGGCCCTAACACATAGGAACGTTCCTAATACTGTGAGCAGCTGGATATCCAACATGCTCTCTAAAAGAGCAGTACAAATCAGTGCAGGAGACACTGTCATAAGAGGACTGGTTGCGAAAGGCTGTCCGCAGGGAGGTGTTTTATCACCACTGCTATGGAATCTGGTTCTTGACAGCCTCCTAAACCACCTCAACGTGGAAGGATTCTACACAATTGCATACGCAGATGACTTAACGATACTGCTTAATGGAAAATTCGAAGGAGCTCTCTGTCAAAGAATGCAGATGGCCCTAAGAATAATAGAAAATTGGTGTGAGGAGTATGCCCTATCCGTCGACCCCAGGAAGACGGAAATGGTACTCTTTACAAGGAAAAGAAAACTGGAGCCAATGAGAGCACCTATTCTCCTAAACACAGCACTAAATTTTGCAACACAGGTGAAATACTTGGGGGTAACTTTCGATGCTAAATTAAACTGGAATCTTCACCTCGAAAGAAGAATAAATAAGGCCTACATATCATACGAGCAGTGTCGCAGGACAGTAGGGAAAACCTGGGGAATGAAACCCAGGGTGGTCCTGTGGATTTACACTGCTATCATAAGACCAATGTTGGCCTATGGAGCTGTTGTCTGGTGGCCCAGGAGTCAACAAATAACAGCAAAACTCAAGCTAGGCCAGGTACAAAGAGTTGCCTGTCTGAGCATAACCGGAGCCATGCGAACAACACCAACGAGAGCAATGGAGATAATGCTGTGTCTTCCACCACTAGACCTACATCTAGAAGAAGTGGCTCTGACTACTATGACTCGCCTTAAATCTGTTGGCATACTACCAAATGCAAGCTGTGGCCAAACCAGAAGCCGCCTGTGGACTGAGGCTGTCAGAAAGATACCCCTTTTACAGGCATGTGCAGATGGTATTCCGCCTCGGCTTGTCTTTGATAAACTTTACACCATACATACTACTGGTGAAGACGAGGCCGGCGTTGAAGGTGTAAACTATGTCTTCACGGACGGATCAAAGAAAAAGGATGGAGCAGGCTGTTGTATATATTCCAGGAA
>CAXKVY010009393.1:0-19395 GCA_964058915.1 Tetropium fuscum | reverse complement strand
GTCTTTCAAACTAAACGTGCATACAAAATTTCAGCTCAATCGGTTGAAGATAACTGCTTTAAAGTTTAGTTGCAAGATTTGACTCGAACAAACATACATAGATAGATACATACATGGTAAGTTTAATAAAAGCTTGTACTAAGAGTGAGCAGCAATTTCCGCTTCACATAATTCACCTCACGAGCTACGAGTACAAAAAATTGCAACTGCAACTCTACAGGGTGTTTCTAAATTGATGCAAAAGATTTTAAGGGGCAATTTTTCAGCAAAAATTAAGGTGCAACTTTTATATATTTTTTTCCAAAACCCCCTTCCCCTCCAAGTTATAACCCTCTAAAGCTGAGGAGGCAAATATTTCTTCTTTATTTTATCCACTATGGATGAATTTAGAAGAATGAATGTGGCGGACAACTTGCACTAATAAAATGACAGTTTGTGATAATTTTTGTAACCCTAAGATATTGTTACAAGGGGGTAAAAACCAACCACTAATATCTTTGATCAGAATTTTTTAACGGATCTACATTTCTTTATTAAATTTGATAGGCAAGACGGCTTCAATCTGCAACTTTTTTGTCTCTTGAGTTTCCATCGATAAATTGATTGTTTGCTCACAAAGAAACAAAATTAAACTCACATTACCTTTCAAATAAATTCACCGAGGGGTTATTATTCGGTGAAATAGTCAAGTAAGCTGTTTTCAAAGAGAGTTATTATGAGATGTATTGTCATTGTTCTTATTTTATATAATCTATAGAGAGTTACTATAATGGACATTAATAAAACAATGACAATTTTATATAATTGAATCAAACTAAATTACAAAATACCACAATAATATATTAAAGAAGTGCATTGTTGTAACAAACAATGCTCAATATTCTTGGATAAAGATGTGACCTCGATAGGAGGGGGCGAGCGGTACCGCTCTTTACCCCTACAACAAACAACAGTAACAAACTAATAACAATGGTATCAAAATATCAATTACAAAAATCAAAATGTTGAAAAGGACCCCTTCCGCAAAAACGCACGATTATGCTATTCGTCTCATTGAATTCCGTATTCTTTGAAGTAATCCGGGTATATTTCTATTAGTTTCCCATGATGCTACAATGCGATCTCTTAAATTCTCTACATTTTCAACGGGAGTTGAAAAAACAACCTTTTAAGATAACCATAAATGCAAAAATCCAAAGGATATAATTCTGGAGATCGGGCGGGCCAATTCTGGGTGCCTGCTTGGTCCATCCAACGGTAAACTGCGTCTAAGTGGCGACGGGCGTTAATACTAAAATGGGCTGGAGCGCCATCATGCATGAACCATAGCTTTTGCCTAATTTGAACAGGGACATCTTCAAGAAGTAGGGGCAACTGTTCTTCAAGGATATGGCAGTATGCGTATCTATTTATGTGGATTCTCCTCAGCCCATATGTGATTATTATGGAAATTTCTAATAGATTCCCTTGAAAAGTCATCAGTAAACAAAATACGAGATAAAAACTGTGGAACTTGGGTGATCATTTCAATTATCCATTGACAAAAAATTATACGAGGTAGAAAGTCTCGAGGTAAGAGCGCTTATACTCATTGGATATGGTAAGATACATCATTAATATATCAGCATTTTTTCTTGTATTTGTTTCAGGAAATTCTTCTATAAAATTAAATACAGCCTCCTCTAGAGGTACTGTTCTCACTTCTCGAGCACGTCCGCAGTCGACAGTTCTAAAAAATTACCATTTGCTCGTAGACGTTGATGTTCGTTATTGATATAACTGAGCGTAAAGCCGTTGAGCTTCTAATGCATATCTGCCATTTCGGCATTTTTATAGTTTACGATTTTAACAAGCTGTACCTATTTATTTTAGCTATAAAATTGCGATAAATTAAAAAATATATACTTAAATGTCATAATGACTTAAATACTTGAGTTGACAACAGCCTACTTGACTGTTTCACCGAATAACAACCCTTCAGTGAAATTATTTGAAAGGCAATGTAAGCATAATTTTATTTTTTTGTCGGCAAACAAACAATTTCTCGAAGATAACTCAGGAGACAAGAAAGTTCCAGGCTGAAGCAATACAAGTAAAGTAAGGTATACAAGTAAGCTTTACAAATAAAATGTCGACGCGTTAAAAAATCCTGAAGAAAAATATTATACGGGTTGGTTTTTTACCCCCTACCCCCTTGTTACAATGTCTCAGGGTTACAATAATTGTCATAAACTGCAATTTTATAAGTGCAAGTTCTTCGCCAAATTTCATTCTTCTAAATTCTTCCATAGTGGAGAAAATAAATAAAAACAATTTTTTTCCCAAATTTAACTTGGAGGGGAAGGGGTTTTGGAAAACAATTTATTCGCAAGACCCACCTTAATTTTTGCTGAAATATCAACCCTTTAAATCTTTCGTATCAATTTAGAACAAATAAGTAAATACTTTGCTCTGGGTGCACATGCTACTGTCTTCCAGGCCGAGGTATTTGCGATTCTATCCTGTGGGCTGGAGCTGCTAGCTGGCCCACAAAGAACTGGTAGAATTAATATATGCTCCGACAGTAGAGCTGCCATCTTGGCACTTAGTGCCGTTGAAGTGCGCTCAAAACTGGTTCTGGAATGCAAGACCGTCCTCGAGACGCTCTCTCAGAGGAATAATTTACGCCTTGTCTGGGTCCCAGGACATGCTGGTGTACCGGGAAACGAGAAGGCCGATCAACTAGCCAAATTAGGCACTTTGGAGACACCTACTGGGCCTGAACCCTTCGTAGGGATCTCCAGAAGCACAGCGGTTCTCTCAATGAAGACTTTAGCCCAACAAATGTTTCAACATTGTTGGACAACTGCTCCAGGCATGAGGCAGGCTAAAGAACTCATATCTGGTCCCGACGCTGGGAGGACCAGACAGCTGCTGAAGTTAAGCAGATGTAACTTAAGAACAGTGACAGGCCTACTGACCGGTCACTGCCACCTAAGACGACACCTTTACATAATGGGTCTTGTGGAAGACCCTGAGTGTAGGGGATGCTTGGAAGATGAGGAGACAGCAGGGCATGTTCTGATGAATTGCCCCGCTTTCCTGCATACACGTATGCAATACCTGGGACAACTGATGCTGATGCCCAGGGACTTTAGAGAGCTATGTCCCAGCCGCCTCGTTGGCTTTATTAAGGCAACTGGACTGGTATAGCTCTCGAAAGGCGGGACGTGACGGGCCCATACTGAGGCCTATACGTCAAAGGGCAGAGCCCCCGCCAATCTCAATCAATCAATCAATCAATTTAGAAGCTTTTTTTTATTGGTGCAAATATTATACCTATTGCTGCTCCGGGTACTCATACACTTATTGTATTTTACATTACTAATTATAATAACATTTTTTGTAATTTTTGATTAATAAACGTTCAACGTGTATCTACTAATCTTTTTCCATTTATGATACAACGTTCCACATAAAAATAATCTAAACATACTATGTAATACACAACCTTGGACTATTCGATCACTTTTGACAAGATGGTTGTAGTCTGAATTAATCTGGTTCCTTCGAAAAGATTTTGTAAATTTATTGGTGATTCGATAGCATTAAAGAAGATACACTGGTTTCTCCGTTTGTGGAAATCTATATAAAAGGCGATTTTAATGAACAAGATACTAAAACACCTGCCAGAGATATAAAATGTAGATATGACCTTGGTTTTGTCACAAATTATATCTTGAAAACTAAATCAGGTAACTATTTAGTAAGTTCTTTCCATTTTACAAATGTCGTTAGTACCTAATATGAATAATTTTGTTGAATATACGTTTTTACTTAAATATCAATATCTTTTGGAAACCTTTAAATGCCCATACTTGCCTTGAACTGGCCAATGCAGATTAAAGAACCGAAATTAATCTGCATTTTAACAAATATTTACGAATTTCGACTATGGTTTTCTCTGTTTAAAAAATTTAATAATACCACATAATTATCAACATCAATTTACTTCAATAAATACAATAAACAATATCTCAATAAAAACATATTTTATCTATAATATATGCACTCTCTACTAAAATAGACAGTGATATTAGTAAATATAGTGATCGTGGTGGTGGTCGTGATGGTAGTCTACGTATTCATCGGCATATACTTCAGGAATAACGTAACTGTCATAGACTAGAGGAAGAGATTCATACGTTATCAGAGGCTCTGAATAGTGTACATGGCCGAAGGTTGGTTTCGGAGCTGCTTTTGGATTTGGAACTGGTACACCATTGGTAAGGGTAATTGCCAGAATGACAACAACAGCGATCTGAAAAAATAGAGGAAAATTAACCACTAGAAGTATAAAAATTCTGCTAAAAATAAAGTGTTCTGAGCCACTCAAAAAAACATTTCTGGAAAAGTTCTGGGGAAATCATTCAAAAAACACTTTCCAGTATAACGTCCACCATTTTCATCACTTTATTCAACTTTTGCCAGTAGTTTGCAAGTAGTTTGACGATATGAACCATATTTACGAGAACGCACTAATTCAATAGGTATTTGTTATCCATGCGACTTACCAGCTTGTACATGGTGTATGTAATGATTGCTTCAAAAAACTACCTTTCTTCGGTAAACTCTTCGTATATATATTGTCCATCGCACCTTGAGAGCTGCGTGTAAATAATACTTGTTTTAATAATGTATACAATATTAGGAATTCCAATCAAAATTCATAATTTACGCCTAAAATATGGCTCATTACTATGCATCGAACGAATCGATAGTTTCATTGATTTGTTTCATAGTAAGTACGTGAGTTTAAGGTCAACTCAAATCGGGTTGTACAGCGATTTTTATTGTCTAATAAAACCACCCAAATCGAAGGCGGTCAAGGATGATCAATTAGCTAGTGTTTCGCAAAGCAGATAACTAATGCGAGATAAAGTTTAGTTTGCCTGCACTGGAAATCGTCTCACCTCAATGTTTCCAAGTGGAACACTTTGTATTTATGGAATCTAAAGGAAATTCTGTATGCATTTCATTATCCACATTTCCTTCACTTTCACTTAGCAAATTGGTCAACATTCAAACATCAAATTAGTTTACTAACAACTGGGGCAATTTACTATTTTATTTTACTTTAAATGAAATAAGATGTATTCATAAAAAATCTGTTCATAAAAAAGTTTCTCTCAAAAAGTTAGGCCAAATTGAAATACATAATTGCCTACGTAGCGCCCTCTAGACCCTACATAAAAACTAATACCAAATTATGGTCTCTCACCCCAAAAACCTCCGGTTATAATTTTGCCCAAAATGTTATTTTTTGCCAATTTTCAAAAAAAAATTATTCAGAAAAATCAATAATTAAATCGTTATTTTAACAACCTGTATCCCCGTAACGAAACATGTCCGGAAATGCTATGTTTATATGAAAAAAAATCTTATTTTCTTTGTTTTGTATGTAGAATTTAAAAAAATACCCCCTGTATTTTTAGGGCCACTTAATTTCCACGAAAACACTTAATATGCAGTTATTTCTGCTTGAAAATCTTTCCCACTGGTGTTCCACTTATTTCTCACTATGTTAATTATTTTTACTTAAGTGGAACTATTAATTTTAACAAATTTTTATAAAAATTATTAGCGGAGCTGTTCTCCTCTCGAACGCTATTGCTATAGCTATAGCACTCTCTTGCATTGTTATATTTAACCACGGATATGCCATATAGAAAAACATTTGCATTTCCTGGTTACCATCCGCCTTATTATTATTATTATGATACAATCTGACCAATTAGATTAATGCCTATTATTTAATTTATGTAATTTTACGTACGACTCTTACAGTTTGAACTTCCCTTGATATAATTTTAAATTCTAAACATTAAAATATAAGCAGATGCACTTTCTGTAGCGTAACTTCAATGTATGTTTTAGGCGTCATATCTACATTGCGTTTTGTTTCGCGATTATACTCTCGAATACCTATTCTACATTGTTGCTGTCGCATTAATCTTTTAATCTAGACATAGTTTATTGATGCTCGATATGCTATAAATATTGTTGGGTCTTGTCTATTGTGATTATGCTATATATAGATTTTTGTGCCGATAAATAATTTAGATATAATGAAATTACGTTCTGATCAATCAAGCGAATAGCTGGTTGGCATTATATATATAGTCCTCACATACAACATACAATATAGTCGTCACATACAAACATACGTTCGTCAGCGATACGTGCGTGATTGCACTTGTACTATAGTCGATACGATAGATAGTGATTACTAATTTAATTTTAATTTATAATTTGATATTGAACTCAATTTAATTACTGAATTATGCTCTATATTTTCGTTTATCTCAATATATATATATATATATATATATATATATATATATATATATATATATATATATATATATATATATATATATATATATATATATATATATATATATATATATATATATATATATATTATATATATATATATATATATATATATATATATATATATATATATATATATATATATATATATATATATATATATATTAGCATTGTTAGCTACCACAACTTAAGCACAGCCGAAAAACAAAATATCATTATATGTTTAAGTTTAAATAATAATTTAAAATAAGTTGTTTGTTTCTGAATTACGATTTGCCTAAAAAATGTGTCACCAAATTCACAGAAATAGAAAGAAATTTCCTGAAGACGCGATAACCCGGAAATAACTACGAGTAAATAGGTTCTAATTATGTTATGTTTATGCAAGCATTTTAATTAAGTTTATTATTGACAGGGAAGGTAATAGTATAAAAAATTACTTAATCAGACAGTCATCGTATGCTTGCCTTATCTCATTAACATAATTTGGTAATAAAATATTAACGATTTATTCATCTTGTAAAATGTAAGATGAAAATCGTCGGCCTAAATTATTTGAAAATGAAAATAAATCTTATTTATCTTCAACAATGTCATAATTATCGTGTTAAATGTGTTAAAATTAATGAAGACCAAAACACAAAAAAAAATGTTGCAAAAAAGTGAAATAATAACAGTACCTGTTACATTTACCTGGCTCGTGAGAACTGAAAAAAATGTGTAAAAAACGTGTGTTATTGTTTAGAAGAGCAGTTGCTAAATAGTTAATTAAAGATAAGGTTCCAGTTATTTGTTCTACAATTGACGAAATGTACTTACGTACCTAAATCATCAGCAGGGATGTTTTTAATTAGGTACGTGAATTGATATAGATTTACCACATGCAAAAATCTATTAGTTTCCGGGAATCTCTAATTTTATTATCCGATTTTGGCATAAAATTGTTTTCATATTTATGGTTGTTAATATTTTTTTTGCCCATAAAATCCTAGTTAAATCACAAACAGATTTTATCATCGACAGATTACAGCTCACATCAATTGAATATCTGACGCAGATTCACTTAAAATTAGTGAAGTCAGACAAGAAAAGTTTTTTAATAAAATTTAAACAAATGTGCTCTATACATTTCATAAGAGGAAGGATATCCAAGATGGAATCTTAACATTATATTAGTCTCCTAAAAGGAGTCAGATAATGCTTTCAAAATAAAAAAAAGCTGTTCTGATAAAATTTCCAAATGATGATACAAGAAAATAAGATCCTTATATTGTTGTAAGCAACTTGTGATAGCGTCAAAGCATATTGGCATTTGTTTAAAATAAATGTGGCATAATTTTGAATTAAATCGGTCCAATGAATTAAAGTTGGTTTTCAAATGGGATCGAAAAAAGGAAAGTTTCTGTACACAAGTAATTTTTTTCGTAAAATCACAAATTATCACCACCAAGTTACCAACCCCATGGTCTTGGAATCAAGTAAAGGAGAGCGAAAAATTAACCGTCCGTTCCAAGGTCAATTGTGCATTTATTTGGAATAAACAATAATATTTGTCTTTACGACATTCCTTGCTTCGACACTAACACCTGCAAGCCTTTGAACTTTACAGAAGATAGATAAAAACTACTGGTTCTCATTTACGATATATTGAACCGTCAACTATCTCAAGGTGAAATATATATTTGGGATGCTTACAACAAATATTTAGTAGAAGAATCTTTACATCTAATACCTATCATCATCGAAAATATCCTCGAGATTCCTGAATATGACAGTAGTTTAATTTATATCATGTATCAGTTTGCTAGTTATAGCGATATTTAGTGTTGTTTTAGGTTGTTTGGTGACTAGATCTTCCTCATATTTTTATATTCAATGAGTCCCACACGTTCTAATATTATTTACAGTAAAAAATAAGGTAAAAAATACGGTAAAATTTATGACAATCTGATTTCATTTAATTCTTAGTGTTTTTAGGTCTGATAGAGATGGTAAGGGGTGGTGTTTGTTTGTTCATCCATCAAGCATTAAAAAGCAAGATACGAGTATTAATGATTGCCACGGTAGCTGATGAGGAATAAATAGCTTAAGATTGGTTAGAAATAAGTGATGGTCTATAATGTTCCGCATTAAGTGTTATCTATAAACACACTAAATTTCACGCAAATTAATTTCTTTCGGATTTTATTTTAGGAAATCTTCTACTTCCTAAGAACGAAAATTTTGTATGTGATGTCGACTTTAATTATGAATTCAATTTATTTTAGTTTATTTTTTATATAGAATATGATATAATTAAACTCTTATACAACATATTAGATACTTACGACGTGCAGCACATAATTGATTAACCTAATCTCATAACTAAAATAACAGCCACATAACTTGATAACCACTATCATTTGTTCTGCCAATTATATCAGTCGACAATTGAAGTCGACTCTCATTCCCAAAATTTCTGACCACAGAACTATATTTTCTACTGTAAGGATTTCATGTATTAGACAATACAATAAAATTCAAATTGCACCTTTTTACTTTTTTTGACAATTCTAAATAATTCCCTGAACGATTTCTTTGAACCTCCGATCTGGCATATTTATCAGCTACAAAATATTGATAATAAAGTACATATATGATTAATAACCTTATTACTAGTATTTGTAATATACATGCACCTGCTAAGACAGTGTTAATGCGGAAAAGTCTGAAAGAAATATATCTGTGAAAAAAAGTCTTATAAAAAATTATAGAATTAGCTGAGGGTAATTTAGATATCCAGTATATTTGGGAACCATCTGACGTGGTTGCGTAACTATCAGTGGCGTATACAGATAATTAGTAGCTTCGATATTTACTCTACGAACCTACTAAATTATGTCCCTTTTTTATTAAGCTGAGCTAGATTAGGCAAACATTGAACATTCTTTACGATACGTATTAGCAATGATTTATGAAGGGGAATAAGTAACTATCTGGTATTACTGTGATTAGATATATTCTGCCTTTAATCACGCATCTTATTCGCTATAGTATAGGAAATAGTGTATTTTCATCTATATGGAAACAAGCCAGTGTAATATCTTTACCTAAAACAAGAAACAGCTGATAACTATTTGTACTTGAATTTTAATAACTATATGCAAATAGTTTATACACATATTTTAGAAGAGAATTCACGTAGATTATATAAATCGCTTGTTAAAGATTGAAATGAATAAAGTAATAAGTATTAAATATATAAATACTAAAAATAAGTATTTAAATATATTCACACAGCCTCGTTGTGACCGTGACAATGAAGCTGACTAATATATACTGCATTTTCTAAATTAATTAAGTTAATTAGCAATCTTTGATAAATAGCATCGCTTAGGATTCACTGAATTATAACTACTCACTACAGCGTTATAAATAAATATGTGTAGTATACAGATTGACATTATTTGAATGTCTTTTTTATTACCCAATAGGTCCTCTTCCGGTAGTCCATCATCCTAAGCAAATATACTTATAGAATAATATAACAATCTATCATATAGAATGTGCTATAGTGTTTTAGATTTATAAATGTTATTGTGCTGTATTTGGCTTGATTGAAATGTAATTTCTCCCTAAGAGACTAGTGATGTATTTTGTCTATGGTGTTTTGTAGTATCAAGTAACCATTGATATCAATGATTTTTCTAAAAAGATTCGGAGTGGATTCGGATTTCGAAAAATCTTTAATAAAAAGGAATAAGGGAGGAGAGAGGTCCTAAATTGGATTTGTGCAAGGCTGTGCAGTTACAATATCTTGAGGTCTCAGTATATTACATTTCTGCCATATAAAGAGAGCACAGAATTAAATGAATATTACTCAAACAAAGTTTTAATGAAGTCATACCAGGTACGGCAGTACCTACGTCTCCTGGTCCAGGACGTTTCGGTTTCAGGATTTTATAAGCAACTCACCTACCGTTGCAACTTTATCGAAAAGAAAATATTCCGATTCTAGCATTTTTTTATATACCTACTTATTACTTATATTGTACTTAATTTTATTATAAGAGATATGGTCAATCACGTCCTCATATTATGATGTTTCAATTTTTTTAGAACTTATAGGGTAGCTCATGACTGACGAGAATACCAAAATATAACCTTAGTACAAAAAATTTTTGTTAGTTTTCGAAATATTGACACTATTATGAATTTCGCGAAAATCAACGCTTTAGAAGACACCTTACGAGCTACCGCTCCGGTCCACCCTACTGCCTGATCTCGCGCCTAGTGACGATCATCTCTTGCTACTCCTACATCGATTTTTAGCAGGTGGAATTATCTATTGTTTAGAAAAGCAAATGAAATAGCATGTTTAGAAATATAACATGAATCACATTAAATTATGTACTTTCATTATTGTATATAATTTTAAAAGTGAAAATTCTTCTGTATATACCTATATGATCAATACTTCGCAAAAAATTTATACGTTTTACCATTTTTAATGTTAATTTGAAGCGTGTAAAACTGGTCGTTGCGTACTTTGGTCTATATTGACGGGATGGTGCTTATCTATTTCTATTCAGTAAATAGGCTATGCGGAACCGCAGTGACCCTGAATATATTCACATATATTCAAATTTACCTGAAATCTATATTAATAAATTTTCAAAACTATTAAATTTTCAGTTACTCCACACCTACTAGTCATCCAAAATATGCACCTGTTAGTCAAACAAATTTAAAAACAAATGTGTATAATAATTTATATAAGATTAACACATACTTAAGTTGTCAACTTTATTTCCTTTAGCAAGTACTTGTATTTGTTAGCATTGAAACAAATTAAATATTCCCCAAATAATGCCTAAATGAAATGCAAATATTCCAGATAAAATTTATTACTAAATAAACATAATAATATTATGTATATTAGTCATTTAATTTTTATATAGAATGTGTTGAATATATATATATATATATATATATATATATATATATATATATATATATATATATATATATATATATATATATATATATATATATATATATATATATATATATATATATATATATATATATATATATATATATGTATATATATATATATATATATATATATATATATATATATATATATATATATATATATATATATATATATATATATATATATATATATATATATATATATATATATATATTTATTTATTTATATATATATATATATATATATATATATATATATATATATATATATATATATATATATATATATATATGTATATATATATATATATATATATATATATATATATATATATATATATATATATATATATATATATATTTATTTATTTATTTATTTATATATATATATATATATATATATATATATATATATATATATATATATATATATATATATATAAATATATATATATATATATATATATATATATATATATATATATATATATATATATATATATATATATATATATATATATATACTAGCGAGCAATGAAATCGGCCCACTTCGTATTTTTAGTTGTACATGTATTCGGGTTCTAAACATCGGATTGACGAGTGCCGAATCTGTCTTTCTGGTAGTGATGGTAGAGGTCAAGTGTACCGATGACCTAGAGAGCGTTATACGCAGTACTGCTGCTAAAACGGAACTTGTCTTCATTGATAGGCAGGACGCCGGTCCTAATGGAGGTCTGACTGGCCAACGATATAAAATATAGAGATTCTGGCACAATATGTCGTACCTTATGCAGGGTTCATTGGTGAAACTTCTACAGGATAATGCGAGACCACACACGGCAGGAATCGTGCAGGAGTACCAGGCAGAAGTAGGAATTCCGGTTATGGTGTGGCCAGCATGCAGCCCTGACGACTTGAATCTCATAGCGAATTTATGGGATCAGCTTAAAAGAAGGGTTAGAGCCAGAATTCCTGCTGCTAGGACCATCCCAGAGTTGCAGGTAGTAGTACAAGAGGAGTTGGACAATATTCCGCAAGATTCTATTGCTAATTTAGTTGAATCAATGAATAGTCGAATGAGAGTTGTATCTGTAGCACGAGGAGGTAATACGCGTTATTGAAATAAATATTTTTTTCGAGTTTCATTATTTAATTTCTCTAAAAATACCATTTCTTTTCATTATAAAATTATGCATTTCTGACAAAATGTTTTCATTCAAATCCATAAGTTGATAAATGCAGGAGAATCTCTTTAAGTTCAGCTAGATTTAAAGATAAACGAATAACCTTTTCAACCATATGTCGTACTTCGATACTATATTAGGTTTTATCGGTTTCTTAGGATTGTGGTGCCATTTGGAGGAATAAGAAGTATACAGTCATATTGTTAAAAACCGTTTCGCCTCAGGCTTGAGGATTTTTAATTTTTTTTTAGGACAAACGACACTGTAAAAAATTACATTTAGGTAAAAAAAATATATGCAATATTAACAATTTGTTATATTTGTTAGTATCTATTGTTAAAAAATATGTAGAAAACAGGAAAACCTAGACGAGTTTACATTTAAAAATATTGTTTTGTTTAACCATATTGCTGAGTATGATGTTTTGGTTTATGCGTTTCTGTTTTTCATTTATTAATATCTTACGTATTATTTTCTTTCATCCATGTGCATTTTGTAGTAGTTTTTATTTTAGTCTATAGGTGTTTGACATATCTTTGTAATTAGGATGACTGTAATATGGAAAAGATTATAAGAAACTGACGAACCAAAATCATAATAATGGCCCAAGAAAACTTGAAACAGAACATTTTATTTTGCTAAACCTATAATATTCTTACATTTGTGTAGCAAAGTATGCAGTATAGCATCATTTACTACTTTTCAATATTTCCTAATGATAATAACTTTTAAATTGGTGAGAACGACAAGCCTTTATTTACAATGCTAGAGATAACGAGCTCTAGTTTTATGGATAACATTATAATGAAGTTCTTTTTGTGTTTATTCGACTATAAGACCATAGACTTCAGGCCAGTGGAAAAACAGAGTCGTAAGGCGCATAGGCATACTCAGATGCGTAAGAAGGTCCATATCTCGCATATATTAAGGCGCTGTCGTACTCTAAGGAAGAAACGTCGCCAGCTACTGCAACTACTGGAGGGCCTTCTGCTAGTTCTTGCTGTTCTTGCAATTCATATATGGCTGGGGAACTTCTAGCTATAGCCAACATAATCACAAGAAGGAACTAGAAACAACAAAATGACAACTTTATTTTAAGTGTTACCATCTTGTATTTCTATATGATATTATGGTACTATGTAAAATATTAAAGAAAGCATATTTTATCGACAAAATCATTTCCTATTAATAAGTGCATTAAGGATTAGCAAATTATTTTACTTACTACTCTCAGCATTCTGTAGTTTTATTACCACTAAGCGAACCACTGTCTAAATGAAGTACCCACCTACTTGAATAGAACCAGTTTGCTAATTAAATAAGAAATTATCTTGACAGCTCATTGTCTTCGCATCTTAATATTTTATTTAATGTTTGTAATTACTAAGTACATACCTACATGATAATGATACTTATTATCAACATATTTGTTTAATCTTTTAAACGGAATTTTTTCATTAAAATTACTACTACTATATAGGCCAGTTACTTATCCGGAAAAGCCGGAATAAATTTTAATCCATTTTCCTTCGACCAACAACATACCTATTAATTTTGCACCCCGGATTTAGCCGCTATGCTGCAAAAAAATGTGTTTGTTCTTAATATTAGCAGATATCTCGATTAGTATCAATTTATAGCAAGATATGTAGTTCTCAAAATTAAAGAAGATGCTCTATGTACGATTACCTCTTTTGAAGTTATCGAGCGCTTTTGGATGGCAACACAATATTTATCCAGCCTTACTAATATTTTGTAGTATTCGGTTTCAACAACTTTTTATAAATTATATAGAATTTAACAAGAACCAAAAATAGTCATTAGCGATTTCTAAACCAAACTCGTTTCCACACCACCCAGGAAGTAGAGTTTGTCGGTGCCTTTTTTTATATGGTTTCCCCTTGAGGCCTAATACACTAAAGGCATTTATTCTTGCTTTAAACTCAATTAATAGTATCGGTCCGGTCCGCATTAAAGCATCCTTGTCCGTAACAGTTCATACACATAACATGTTTTTTCTCTAAGATAAAGCGTTTAACAGATATTGTATAAAAACCCGTGCGGTGTCCATAAAGGGGGTGAGATAGGGATGAAGCTTACCACTTAGGGGTGGGAACTTTTTTGATATATATTCTTACACATAACATAAGCTAACTATCCTAGAAATTTCAGCTTTTTATAATTTTTTCTTCTATTTCGCATAAATTTGACTAATTTCCGTGTACTAAATCCTGAATGTCTTCATCGTCTGTCTCTTATGCCGGATCTGATTCATAATGTGCAGAATATTCTGTATATCTCCATTGGGATGTCAAATGGAAACGTTATATGGAAGTTGATCCCAAAAATCATGTTTTCAGTTTATTTTAAATTAGTCCAAAAATTTAAACCAATGAATATGTAGAAATTAAAAATACACTTCTGTTTTTAGTTGAATATTTTGGAGCTGTTAAAATGATATTAGGTTTGTAGTTCACAATAAATACCAAGTCGAAGACTCAGAAAGTTTATGTGATAGAGGAATATGTCTCTATTGCTGAAAAATGTTTCATCTAAAAATATTACAATTCATTTTAACTTATTATAGACATTAGATATTATCCGTGGGCGTTTTAGTCTGCAACTCATTATAAATTCAATGCATGTACGGTTCCACCTTGCTAAGGTATTTTAAATTAGGACATAGTACTGACAATGACCGAATAACAAAAGTTAGCACGTGAATTCATCAATGAAGGAACGCATTATTGTACTTTGTATGTATATATAGCCGGCAGCTAACAAATCATGAATCAGTTTGTGTTATCAAGTCTTCCGCACCCTTACACCAAAATGATGAAATTGGTAAGTACAACTTGTGAAATAAATATTTTTTGAAATTACAAGGAAATTTCCATATTCTTGAATTTTGAACATTTACCAAATTATCACTCCTTAAATCTCACTCATTTTAATGCAATTTGCAATATACTTATCATTCACGGCATCTATATAAAAAAGTATTTGTGTTGTATGATACACTTTCTTCTGACCACGATTCAGGCTTCAGAGATAGCAAATTAAGTTCCAAATCCGTCACTGGATCAAATATGTGAAACAATGAATAGCAAGGCATTGAATGTTGTAGATTTACGGTAGTTAAAAGATAATATAGGAAAACTAAATTCCCTCGAAAACGAATTGATCTGTACAAAACGTCGAATGTTTTGTACAGATATTGTGAAAGTTATATCTATGAATTTTCAAAATTTCAAAATAAACAAAAGTATAGGTTTATCTACTTTTGTGCACGTTTTAATTTTCTTCATTCTACTTTACAGATTGCATTCGCTGCCATCTTGGCTCTCGCTTTCGCCTCACCTGTACCAGCTCCCAATCCAAGAGCTGACCCAAAAGCTCAGTTTCTAGCAGCCGCTGTTGCAGCTCCAGTTGTTGCAGCCCCAGTCGCCTACAGCTCCCCATTGGTCTACGCTGACTATCCTTATGCTCCGTATTATGCAGCTGACTACTATTCAGCATATTCTCCTTACACAGTTTATGTCTAATTGATTTAAATTGTCAATTGTTATTAATTATGTTAATTATCAACTCTTATTATTTATTATAATAAAGTATGATCATGTTGTAAGTAATTTTGGTTGCTGTTTCATAAATGTAATGCTACTACTAGTTTTCACTTGAAAAATGTCCCAAAGAATGTACTTACATAAACAAAATTTCATCTCAAAAGTTTACTTCAAGTTTCAGTATGTTTTTCAACAGGTTTTTGCTTTGCGGATAGGGAAAATCCTCAGATCTTAAAAATTGCTGTCAGATTCTTAAATAAAAATATATTTCCTGAATTTGTGTTGTTATAGTAAATATAATAAGCCTATATATTAAATTCCATTTAATTAACAATTAAAATAAATAAAAATACTCAATATTCAGAAAATAGTTAGTAAAAATAACTACAGTAAAAATAACTACAAAAATAAACATTTTATTAATATTCATCGGAGAGAATTCTATAAAAAATCATGTATCCCAAGGTTCATTTGAACATTATGTATCTACGACTACATATAACAAACTGAAACTTAACATAGTAATTAACAATTAAATTAAGTAAAGAATTACATATGGTAGATTACAGAGCGAATGGCAATAAATCTAAATATTCATTTAAATGTAAAAATAGTATATAAATGATATTTGAAATGACAGCATCCGTCACAAGTAAGGCCACCTTCGCATGAATCAAAAATTAACGCCTTAAATAAATAGAGAATTGAATAGATTCAAAAAGAAATATGATGTAACAATATATTAAGTAATAATAATCATTCATATGTGACATAAACATTTAAAATCAAAGTGATAGTGCGGAAAACCAAAACGTCACAAGTGTAGAAAATCATGTGTACAGACAATAAGCAAGAAAAATATGCTTATCTTGGTTTTTTCAGAAACTGAAACAAAAGGTAAAACAAAAACAAAAACAATTATAGATTGGCAACGAATTTTGGTGAGAAGCAATCAGCATGAATATTGGTTCTACGGTTTTCAATTGTTAAAAGATTTATAAAATATAGGTAAAAAGAATATATAATCTCACAAAAACTTAACCAAGAATATCAAATGTGTGTGTCCAACGACGATGCATTGGTCAAGAGATTACGACCAACTTGATGTGGTTATCATATGTACGCATCCGTAGCCCCCACAATGAAGATAACAGGCCTACAAAAACACTAACAATGATAAAAGCTATACCTACATAACCTATCTGATCAGAAATTGAATAAGATAGCTAAGCAAGAATTCATTAATCAATGTAAAAAGATTTCTATAAAGAATACATAAACATACTGTTGTATTATGTATTTGTATTACATATTATATATTTCGAAATCCTATTCATGCAACATAATTGGTTCGTTTGCATTCAGTTATATTATCGCTTTGGACGTTAGGCTGTAATCGGCATTAGCTGATTTGCGAGAGGTGCACTCGCCTTGTTCATGATTGTTCATTTTTTTTTATATTAATTTGTTAGACTTGTCAGAGAGTTGTCAAAAAAAGTATCAGAAGAAATAATGATTGACTTTCTCATGTCAGCTGAGTTGCAGTTCCTTTCAGTTAATTAACTATATTTGGTTTATTTTTATTGTATTCTCTTTGAATGTCTAAGAGCTATTTAACTAAATCTTGGGCTAGTGAGAACCTGACTGCCGTTTGATAGAATTGCTGTACCATGTGTTGGAGTTTAGGCCAGTAAATAAAGTGAGTTAATCCTGTAAGTTTTGGTGAGCTAAATATCTGACAGAGGTGAGTGTCATTGCATTGTACTTGCCTGGGAACATTCTACATATCCACAAGATTCTCGAACCTACTTCACCTGCTTCTGTCTCATTGCTCTCCTCTCTGGCGTAGCGTAACGCCAGTGGCGCCCTTGTTATACCTATTAGTAGATTCTAATCTTTCGTATCTCCTTCCAATTGAACTTTGCAAGTTTCGTGGAGACGAAGATAGAACAATACCACAGATTTCTATTCCTAATTTTGAGCAAGTTCTCAAAATATAAGTGAAATACCTACCTAAGAGTATGCATACATACTTGTATAATTGATTGCATACATAGTACATATTTTGACAAGATTTGTACTAAAATGAACATTTTTAATTCTCCACTTAAATGATTTCTTAACAAAAGGTTAAAAATAAAATTGTTAAATTTGATGAATTATGTGTATTACCTTTAATATGATTGCAAATATTCTGCTGTATTTCTCTAATGAATCAGATCCTATTATTAATATCATGCTCCAGTACTAATGAAGTGTAGCTAAGTCCATAAACAGGTAAATGAGCTAATAATATAGGTATATTATCATTTCTCGCTTGTTCAGTTTTATTTAACGTCGGTTTTAAATAATATTTATATTCTAATATTGATTATAATAAAATTGTTTGGCTTAAATTTTAATATATTTTAGTATCTAGAATCATAAGTGCAGCAATACTTGAGAAACCATCTCGTAATTTTATCTATGGGTCAGAAAAAAAATTGTAATCACCATGAGCCATCATTTAATCAGTGATATATCCAACATTAGAGCCTCTTGACAAGTTTTTAAAGAAATTTATAGAGAAGTAATTTCTATTTGGTACTTATATATGGTATATTAAATATTTTGCCCTGAATTGGAATATGTGAAAGTAAACAGGGGTTCCATTTAACCCAATACAATATAATCCACTTTACCGTCGTGTTTAGTAAAGACCTTGGAAAGTCTAATCTTATAGTCAGAAAGCGACGTCGCGTCGTGACGACAATGATTTCGAAACCAAAGATAAATAAATTGCTAACTGCAGCTAGAAATAATGTAAAAAATTAATGCTAATAAATATTACTTTTATTTTTCCACAACTACATGTTAAAAACAATTTAATTTGTCATAAAGCCGAAAGAACTGTTGGAAAATATTGATACTGGATCATCAGACATAGTATCTAACCGCAGGTACATATCCTCCATAGTATGAAGAGGCAACAACTCCTGAGTATGGAACAGCAGCGTATGGCAGAGCCGAGTATACAAGAGGTTTTGCTTCAGGAGCAGGAGCAGGAGCAGGCTCAGCTTTGGCTTCTGGTTTTGCTTCTGGCTCGGGTTCTGGATGAGGAGCTGCCATGGACAGAGCCACAAGGGCGGCGAGAACAATGAACTTCTGCAAAAGAAATAAATATTTTAGATCTTAAACCAAACCGCTTACGAAACCGTCAAATTCGTAGATTGGGTACATTATTTTTCATTACATTTATAAAATTACATAATAAAATTTATTATGCGTCCATTCGCCACATACAAAATGATGTG
>CAXKVY010009392.1:0-21745 GCA_964058915.1 Tetropium fuscum | reverse complement strand
ACATCACCCAATTTTTTTTAGTTCAAGCCATTGAATACTTAATTGTCTTTGAACTATGCAATTGTCTTCTAGCTTTTAGGCCAGTCGGCTTCAAATTAAAATCGGAAATAATTGCTACAAAAGGTTTTATTGTTTTAATGGCTTCATTTGTTGCCTAATATGACTATCATAGGTTTTCCCCCTCAGCGGAGTGGTGCTGGGGGGTAAATATGTACCCCCAAAAGGGGTATTTTTGTGGTTCTACGGTTATATCTCGTAAAAGACTCACAATATTGAAAACATTGTCCTAAAAGTTAAATTTAAAAATTGTTAAAAAGTTGTAGGGCATTAAATTCTACATTGAATGAGATCAGACGCATCAATTAGTGATGATTATATTTCATAATAACAAAAATTATAGTTAAAAGTATGACGATGGAAAGGGGAAAAATAGGTAGGTACCTTCACAAATTTCCAAGACGTCGACGTTTGATTCTCAATTTATCTAAAGTATCCGTAGAGGGTTGTTAAAAATCATCTTGCTCATCTTTCTCATGCTCAAAGAAAGGTTTGATTTCTTCGAGAAGACATTTATCTTTGACCAACAACCTGGACCACCTTCTGAAATTGTGTCACATCCTCTTATGGCGTGGAGAAATATGAGTAGCCTTCTGATGTTGTCTGCCAGTTTGAAGCTGTTGGGACCAAATACTTTTGATGGGGGGTTGCTCCTTTTTCAGGTTTTTGCTGATGGTGTGGCTAGGGCATTGAACATGATATTTCATTAGCTGGCTTTACTGGGAATCCTTCATCTCCAAGCAAGTAAGTAAGCTAATAAGACGTGCTTTAGTTCTGTTGATGGAAAGGAATTGCTCCTTCATGGTTACCACCATTAACCCGGTAAAGATGACCTCAGGAGTTGTGTGTCTTTTGCTTCGGCAGAGGTGCTCAGCAGATTTGATGCTCTTGGTGGGCAGGTCTTCTGGGTAGCCCACCCAGTCTTCGGTTGTAGTGTCTTTTTAGGTAGTCAACGTATTTGGTTAGGATTAATTAGAACGTTTTATCATTCCTCCACACAATCCAGTGGAGAAGAAATCCATCATCGATACTATTACTGTTACGGAATCATCAACGGCGATTGTGAATGATATATTGAAAATTCCCTAGATCTAGGAACTGCACCATCTGGCAACACCGCACCCGACGATGTGGCAACATCGCATCTGGGGGTGCCAAATACAAGCCCCCAAGTGCGAGGTCTCAACCCTCTAGGACTTTAAATAACCGAGATACGCCCATGGCCCTATTTAGAATAGTTGCGGTGCAAAAACACATGGACAACCCCGTGTAGACCCCTTCCGAGATGCCTTGTATAGAAACTAGAATGATATGGAACAACTGAGAACAATCTAGAATAGGATGGAATAATCGAATAAGCTTTTAGAACTTTCCAGAACATTGAAAATAGTATATAAGGGCCAGCCGATCGCGATATGAGTCAGTCTAGTTTAAACGCTCTTAGAGACAAGACCAAGTAATAAGTAACTGAAAGTGTTCAAGTAGTAATTTATCATTGTAAACAGTTGTGACTTGTGTTTGGAAGTTAATAAAGTGTATATGGATTCTGGACAGTACTCACTTATTTTACCAACTCAGTGGCGTAACATAACCAAAAAGCAGATGTTAAAACAAAATTTGTTCACAAATATATAAAATGTGTCCAACTTTGATGAGCACTAGTATGGGAACGGGTGGTGCATGGGAACATTTTAATGATCAAGTTAAATTTTATGTACAAACGACGATTTTCTTTAAATGCAGTAAATGCAATGATATTAAAATGTTTATTAAAAGCTGTTTAAAACTTACTGCGAACAATACGATCCGAAGATCCTTCGTATTTGTGAAGAGACATTTAAAAAATTGTCGAAGTCAATTTTTTTCATTTGATTTCATTTGATATCCATATCATGTTGATATCCATATCATGTTGATATCCATATCATGTTGATATCCATATCATGTTGATATCTATATCATGGGGTTTATGCATCCCATTAAAAAACATAGTCCACCATCTTTGGGGGTCTGCCATATTGTATTTAGAGTGACGTCATTTTATTTTCGCATTCTTCTCAGCAAATCCTCTCATATGATATCATGGAAGTGCATAAAAAATAACTAGGCCGCCACGGATAACTTGAGGATAACTACTTTAAAATTCAGTTGCAAGATTTGACCCGAACAATCATACATAAATATATACATACATAGTAAGTTAAATAAAAGCTTGTAATGACGATACTTATTCAACCACTGTCTTTCAAACTAAACGTGCATACAAAATTTCAGCTCAATCGGTTGAAGATAACTGCTTTAAAGTTTAGTTGCAAGATTTGACTCGAACAAACATACATAGATAGATACATACATGGTAAGTTTAATAAAAGCTTGTACTAAGAGTGAGCAGCAATTTCCGCTTCACATAATTCACCTCACGAGCTACGAGTACAAAAAATTGCAACTGCAACTCTACAGGGTGTTTCTAAATTGATGCAAAAGATTTTAAGGGGCAATTTTTCAGCAAAAATTAAGGTGCAACTTTTATATATTTTTTTCCAAAACCCCCTTCCCCTCCAAGTTATAACCCTCTAAAGCTGAGGAGGCAAATATTTCTTCTTTATTTTATCCACTATGGATGAATTTAGAAGAATGAATGTGGCGGACAACTTGCACTAATAAAATGACAGTTTGTGATAATTTTTGTAACCCTAAGATATTGTTACAAGGGGGTAAAAACCAACCACTAATATCTTTGATCAGAATTTTTTAACGGATCTACATTTCTTTATTAAATTTGATAGGCAAGACGGCTTCAATCTGCAACTTTTTTGTCTCTTGAGTTTCCATCGATAAATTGATTGTTTGCTCACAAAGAAACAAAATTAAACTCACATTACCTTTCAAATAAATTCACCGAGGGGTTATTATTCGGTGAAATAGTCAAGTAAGCTGTTTTCAAAGAGAGTTATTATGAGATGTATTGTCATTGTTCTTATTTTATATAATCTATAGAGAGTTACTATAATGGACATTAATAAAACAATGACAATTTTATATAATTGAATCAAACTAAATTACAAAATACCACAATAATATATTAAAGAAGTGCATTGTTGTAACAAACAATGCTCAATATTCTTGGATAAAGATGTGACCTCGATAGGAGGGGGCGAGCGGTACCGCTCTTTACCCCTACAACAAACAACAGTAACAAACTAATAACAATGGTATCAAAATATCAATTACAAAAATCAAAATGTTGAAAAGGACCCCTTCCGCAAAAACGCACGATTATGCTATTCGTCTCATTGAATTCCGTATTCTTTGAAGTAATCCGGGTATATTTCTATTAGTTTCCCATGATGCTACAATGCGATCTCTTAAATTCTCTACATTTTCAACGGGAGTTGAAAAAACAACCTTTTAAGATAACCATAAATGCAAAAATCCAAAGGATATAATTCTGGAGATCGGGCGGGCCAATTCTGGGTGCCTGCTTGGTCCATCCAACGGTAAACTGCGTCTAAGTGGCGACGGGCGTTAATACTAAAATGGGCTGGAGCGCCATCATGCATGAACCATAGCTTTTGCCTAATTTGAACAGGGACATCTTCAAGAAGTAGGGGCAACTGTTCTTCAAGGATATGGCAGTATGCGTATCTATTTATGTGGATTCTCCTCAGCCCATATGTGATTATTATGGAAATTTCTAATAGATTCCCTTGAAAAGTCATCAGTAAACAAAATACGAGATAAAAACTGTGGAACTTGGGTGATCATTTCAATTATCCATTGACAAAAAATTATACGAGGTAGAAAGTCTCGAGGTAAGAGCGCTTATACTCATTGGATATGGTACAGATACAACTGATGTTCTTTTAAAATTCTAAATGCCGTGGAATAGCTTACATTTAATATATCAGCATTTTTTCTTGTATTTGTTTCAGGAAATTCTTCTATAAAATTAAATACAGCCTCCTCTAGAGGTACTGTTCTCACTTCTCGAGCACGTCCGCAGTCGACAGTTCTAAAAAATTACCATTTGCTCGTAGACGTTGATGTTCGTTATTGATATAACTGAGCGTAAAGCCGTTGAGCTTCTAATGCATATCTGCCATTTCGGCATTTTTATAGTTTACGATTTTAACAAGCTGTACCTATTTATTTTAGCTATAAAATTGCGATAAATTAAAAAATATATACTTAAATGTCATAATGACTTAAATACTTGAGTTGACAACAGCCTACTTGACTGTTTCACCGAATAACAACCCTTCAGTGAAATTATTTGAAAGGCAATGTAAGCATAATTTTATTTTTTTGTCGGCAAACAAACAATTTCTCGAAGATAACTCAGGAGACAAGAAAGTTCCAGGCTGAAGCAATACAAGTAAAGTAAGGTATACAAGTAAGCTTTACAAATAAAATGTCGACGCGTTAAAAAATCCTGAAGAAAAATATTATACGGGTTGGTTTTTTACCCCCTACCCCCTTGTTACAATGTCTCAGGGTTACAATAATTGTCATAAACTGCAATTTTATAAGTGCAAGTTCTTCGCCAAATTTCATTCTTCTAAATTCTTCCATAGTGGAGAAAATAAATAAAAACAATTTTTTTCCCAAATTTAACTTGGAGGGGAAGGGGTTTTGGAAAACAATTTATTCGCAAGACCCACCTTAATTTTTGCTGAAATATCAACCCTTTAAATCTTTCGTATCAATTTAGAACAAATAAGTAAATACTTTGCTCTGGGTGCACATGCTACTGTCTTCCAGGCCGAGGTATTTGCGATTCTATCCTGTGGGCTGGAGCTGCTAGCTGGCCCACAAAGAACTGGTAGAATTAATATATGCTCCGACAGTAGAGCTGCCATCTTGGCACTTAGTGCCGTTGAAGTGCGCTCAAAACTGGTTCTGGAATGCAAGACCGTCCTCGAGACGCTCTCTCAGAGGAATAATTTACGCCTTGTCTGGGTCCCAGGACATGCTGGTGTACCGGGAAACGAGAAGGCCGATCAACTAGCCAAATTAGGCACTTTGGAGACACCTACTGGGCCTGAACCCTTCGTAGGGATCTCCAGAAGCACAGCGGTTCTCTCAATGAAGACTTTAGCCCAACAAATGTTTCAACATTGTTGGACAACTGCTCCAGGCATGAGGCAGGCTAAAGAACTCATATCTGGTCCCGACGCTGGGAGGACCAGACAGCTGCTGAAGTTAAGCAGATGTAACTTAAGAACAGTGACAGGCCTACTGACCGGTCACTGCCACCTAAGACGACACCTTTACATAATGGGTCTTGTGGAAGACCCTGAGTGTAGGGGATGCTTGGAAGATGAGGAGACAGCAGGGCATGTTCTGATGAATTGCCCCGCTTTCCTGCATACACGTATGCAATACCTGGGACAACTGATGCTGATGCCCAGGGACTTTAGAGAGCTATGTCCCAGCCGCCTCGTTGGCTTTATTAAGGCAACTGGACTGGTATAGCTCTCGAAAGGCGGGACGTGACGGGCCCATACTGAGGCCTATACGTCAAAGGGCAGAGCCCCCGCCAATCTCAATCAATCAATCAATCAATTTAGAAGCTTTTTTTTATTGGTGCAAATATTATACCTATTGCTGCTCCGGGTACTCATACACTTATTGTATTTTACATTACTAATTATAATAACATTTTTTGTAATTTTTGATTAATAAACGTTCAACGTGTATCTACTAATCTTTTTCCATTTATGATACAACGTTCCACATAAAAATAATCTAAACATACTATGTAATACACAACCTTGGACTATTCGATCACTTTTGACAAGATGGTTGTAGTCTGAATTAATCTGGTTCCTTCGAAAAGATTTTGTAAATTTATTGGTGATTCGATAGCATTAAAGAAGATACACTGGTTTCTCCGTTTGTGGAAATCTATATAAAAGGCGATTTTAATGAACAAGATACTAAAACACCTGCCAGAGATATAAAATGTAGATATGACCTTGGTTTTGTCACAAATTATATCTTGAAAACTAAATCAGGTAACTATTTAGTAAGTTCTTTCCATTTTACAAATGTCGTTAGTACCTAATATGAATAATTTTGTTGAATATACGTTTTTACTTAAATATCAATATCTTTTGGAAACCTTTAAATGCCCATACTTGCCTTGAACTGGCCAATGCAGATTAAAGAACCGAAATTAATCTGCATTTTAACAAATATTTACGAATTTCGACTATGGTTTTCTCTGTTTAAAAAATTTAATAATACCACATAATTATCAACATCAATTTACTTCAATAAATACAATAAACAATATCTCAATAAAAACATATTTTATCTATAATATATGCACTCTCTACTAAAATAGACAGTGATATTAGTAAATATAGTGATCGTGGTGGTGGTCGTGATGGTAGTCTACGTATTCATCGGCATATACTTCAGGAATAACGTAACTGTCATAGACTAGAGGAAGAGATTCATACGTTATCAGAGGCTCTGAATAGTGTACATGGCCGAAGGTTGGTTTCGGAGCTGCTTTTGGATTTGGAACTGGTACACCATTGGTAAGGGTAATTGCCAGAATGACAACAACAGCGATCTGAAAAAATAGAGGAAAATTAACCACTAGAAGTATAAAAATTCTGCTAAAAATAAAGTGTTCTGAGCCACTCAAAAAAACATTTCTGGAAAAGTTCTGGGGAAATCATTCAAAAAACACTTTCCAGTATAACGTCCACCATTTTCATCACTTTATTCAACTTTTGCCAGTAGTTTGCAAGTAGTTTGACGATATGAACCATATTTACGAGAACGCACTAATTCAATAGGTATTTGTTATCCATGCGACTTACCAGCTTGTACATGGTGTATGTAATGATTGCTTCAAAAAACTACCTTTCTTCGGTAAACTCTTCGTATATATATTGTCCATCGCACCTTGAGAGCTGCGTGTAAATAATACTTGTTTTAATAATGTATACAATATTAGGAATTCCAATCAAAATTCATAATTTACGCCTAAAATATGGCTCATTACTATGCATCGAACGAATCGATAGTTTCATTGATTTGTTTCATAGTAAGTACGTGAGTTTAAGGTCAACTCAAATCGGGTTGTACAGCGATTTTTATTGTCTAATAAAACCACCCAAATCGAAGGCGGTCAAGGATGATCAATTAGCTAGTGTTTCGCAAAGCAGATAACTAATGCGAGATAAAGTTTAGTTTGCCTGCACTGGAAATCGTCTCACCTCAATGTTTCCAAGTGGAACACTTTGTATTTATGGAATCTAAAGGAAATTCTGTATGCATTTCATTATCCACATTTCCTTCACTTTCACTTAGCAAATTGGTCAACATTCAAACATCAAATTAGTTTACTAACAACTGGGGCAATTTACTATTTTATTTTACTTTAAATGAAATAAGATGTATTCATAAAAAATCTGTTCATAAAAAAGTTTCTCTCAAAAAGTTAGGCCAAATTGAAATACATAATTGCCTACGTAGCGCCCTCTAGACCCTACATAAAAACTAATACCAAATTATGGTCTCTCACCCCAAAAACCTCCGGTTATAATTTTGCCCAAAATGTTATTTTTTGCCAATTTTCAAAAAAAAATTATTCAGAAAAATCAATAATTAAATCGTTATTTTAACAACCTGTATCCCCGTAACGAAACATGTCCGGAAATGCTATGTTTATATGAAAAAAAATCTTATTTTCTTTGTTTTGTATGTAGAATTTAAAAAAATACCCCCTGTATTTTTAGGGCCACTTAATTTCCACGAAAACACTTAATATGCAGTTATTTCTGCTTGAAAATCTTTCCCACTGGTGTTCCACTTATTTCTCACTATGTTAATTATTTTTACTTAAGTGGAACTATTAATTTTAACAAATTTTTATAAAAATTATTAGCGGAGCTGTTCTCCTCTCGAACGCTATTGCTATAGCTATAGCACTCTCTTGCATTGTTATATTTAACCACGGATATGCCATATAGAAAAACATTTGCATTTCCTGGTTACCATCCGCCTTATTATTATTATTATGATACAATCTGACCAATTAGATTAATGCCTATTATTTAATTTATGTAATTTTACGTACGACTCTTACAGTTTGAACTTCCCTTGATATAATTTTAAATTCTAAACATTAAAATATAAGCAGATGCACTTTCTGTAGCGTAACTTCAATGTATGTTTTAGGCGTCATATCTACATTGCGTTTTGTTTCGCGATTATACTCTCGAATACCTATTCTACATTGTTGCTGTCGCATTAATCTTTTAATCTAGACATAGTTTATTGATGCTCGATATGCTATAAATATTGTTGGGTCTTGTCTATTGTGATTATGCTATATATAGATTTTTGTGCCGATAAATAATTTAGATATAATGAAATTACGTTCTGATCAATCAAGCGAATAGCTGGTTGGCATTATATATATAGTCCTCACATACAACATACAATATAGTCGTCACATACAAACATACGTTCGTCAGCGATACGTGCGTGATTGCACTTGTACTATAGTCGATACGATAGATAGTGATTACTAATTTAATTTTAATTTATAATTTGATATTGAACTCAATTTAATTACTGAATTATGCTCTATATTTTCGTTTATCTCAATATATATATATATATATATATATATATATATATATATATATATATATATATATATATATATATATATATATATATATATATATATATATATATATATATATATATATATATATATATATATATATATATATATATATATATATATATATATATATATATATATATATATATATATATATATATATATATATTAGCATTGTTAGCTACCACAACTTAAGCACAGCCGAAAAACAAAATATCATTATATGTTTAAGTTTAAATAATAATTTAAAATAAGTTGTTTGTTTCTGAATTACGATTTGCCTAAAAAATGTGTCACCAAATTCACAGAAATAGAAAGAAATTTCCTGAAGACGCGATAACCCGGAAATAACTACGAGTAAATAGGTTCTAATTATGTTATGTTTATGCAAGCATTTTAATTAAGTTTATTATTGACAGGGAAGGTAATAGTATAAAAAATTACTTAATCAGACAGTCATCGTATGCTTGCCTTATCTCATTAACATAATTTGGTAATAAAATATTAACGATTTATTCATCTTGTAAAATGTAAGATGAAAATCGTCGGCCTAAATTATTTGAAAATGAAAATAAATCTTATTTATCTTCAACAATGTCATAATTATCGTGTTAAATGTGTTAAAATTAATGAAGACCAAAACACAAAAAAAAATGTTGCAAAAAAGTGAAATAATAACAGTACCTGTTACATTTACCTGGCTCGTGAGAACTGAAAAAAATGTGTAAAAAACGTGTGTTATTGTTTAGAAGAGCAGTTGCTAAATAGTTAATTAAAGATAAGGTTCCAGTTATTTGTTCTACAATTGACGAAATGTACTTACGTACCTAAATCATCAGCAGGGATGTTTTTAATTAGGTACGTGAATTGATATAGATTTACCACATGCAAAAATCTATTAGTTTCCGGGAATCTCTAATTTTATTATCCGATTTTGGCATAAAATTGTTTTCATATTTATGGTTGTTAATATTTTTTTTGCCCATAAAATCCTAGTTAAATCACAAACAGATTTTATCATCGACAGATTACAGCTCACATCAATTGAATATCTGACGCAGATTCACTTAAAATTAGTGAAGTCAGACAAGAAAAGTTTTTTAATAAAATTTAAACAAATGTGCTCTATACATTTCATAAGAGGAAGGATATCCAAGATGGAATCTTAACATTATATTAGTCTCCTAAAAGGAGTCAGATAATGCTTTCAAAATAAAAAAAAGCTGTTCTGATAAAATTTCCAAATGATGATACAAGAAAATAAGATCCTTATATTGTTGTAAGCAACTTGTGATAGCGTCAAAGCATATTGGCATTTGTTTAAAATAAATGTGGCATAATTTTGAATTAAATCGGTCCAATGAATTAAAGTTGGTTTTCAAATGGGATCGAAAAAAGGAAAGTTTCTGTACACAAGTAATTTTTTTCGTAAAATCACAAATTATCACCACCAAGTTACCAACCCCATGGTCTTGGAATCAAGTAAAGGAGAGCGAAAAATTAACCGTCCGTTCCAAGGTCAATTGTGCATTTATTTGGAATAAACAATAATATTTGTCTTTACGACATTCCTTGCTTCGACACTAACACCTGCAAGCCTTTGAACTTTACAGAAGATAGATAAAAACTACTGGTTCTCATTTACGATATATTGAACCGTCAACTATCTCAAGGTGAAATATATATTTGGGATGCTTACAACAAATATTTAGTAGAAGAATCTTTACATCTAATACCTATCATCATCGAAAATATCCTCGAGATTCCTGAATATGACAGTAGTTTAATTTATATCATGTATCAGTTTGCTAGTTATAGCGATATTTAGTGTTGTTTTAGGTTGTTTGGTGACTAGATCTTCCTCATATTTTTATATTCAATGAGTCCCACACGTTCTAATATTATTTACAGTAAAAAATAAGGTAAAAAATACGGTAAAATTTATGACAATCTGATTTCATTTAATTCTTAGTGTTTTTAGGTCTGATAGAGATGGTAAGGGGTGGTGTTTGTTTGTTCATCCATCAAGCATTAAAAAGCAAGATACGAGTATTAATGATTGCCACGGTAGCTGATGAGGAATAAATAGCTTAAGATTGGTTAGAAATAAGTGATGGTCTATAATGTTCCGCATTAAGTGTTATCTATAAACACACTAAATTTCACGCAAATTAATTTCTTTCGGATTTTATTTTAGGAAATCTTCTACTTCCTAAGAACGAAAATTTTGTATGTGATGTCGACTTTAATTATGAATTCAATTTATTTTAGTTTATTTTTTATATAGAATATGATATAATTAAACTCTTATACAACATATTAGATACTTACGACGTGCAGCACATAATTGATTAACCTAATCTCATAACTAAAATAACAGCCACATAACTTGATAACCACTATCATTTGTTCTGCCAATTATATCAGTCGACAATTGAAGTCGACTCTCATTCCCAAAATTTCTGACCACAGAACTATATTTTCTACTGTAAGGATTTCATGTATTAGACAATACAATAAAATTCAAATTGCACCTTTTTACTTTTTTTGACAATTCTAAATAATTCCCTGAACGATTTCTTTGAACCTCCGATCTGGCATATTTATCAGCTACAAAATATTGATAATAAAGTACATATATGATTAATAACCTTATTACTAGTATTTGTAATATACATGCACCTGCTAAGACAGTGTTAATGCGGAAAAGTCTGAAAGAAATATATCTGTGAAAAAAAGTCTTATAAAAAATTATAGAATTAGCTGAGGGTAATTTAGATATCCAGTATATTTGGGAACCATCTGACGTGGTTGCGTAACTATCAGTGGCGTATACAGATAATTAGTAGCTTCGATATTTACTCTACGAACCTACTAAATTATGTCCCTTTTTTATTAAGCTGAGCTAGATTAGGCAAACATTGAACATTCTTTACGATACGTATTAGCAATGATTTATGAAGGGGAATAAGTAACTATCTGGTATTACTGTGATTAGATATATTCTGCCTTTAATCACGCATCTTATTCGCTATAGTATAGGAAATAGTGTATTTTCATCTATATGGAAACAAGCCAGTGTAATATCTTTACCTAAAACAAGAAACAGCTGATAACTATTTGTACTTGAATTTTAATAACTATATGCAAATAGTTTATACACATATTTTAGAAGAGAATTCACGTAGATTATATAAATCGCTTGTTAAAGATTGAAATGAATAAAGTAATAAGTATTAAATATATAAATACTAAAAATAAGTATTTAAATATATTCACACAGCCTCGTTGTGACCGTGACAATGAAGCTGACTAATATATACTGCATTTTCTAAATTAATTAAGTTAATTAGCAATCTTTGATAAATAGCATCGCTTAGGATTCACTGAATTATAACTACTCACTACAGCGTTATAAATAAATATGTGTAGTATACAGATTGACATTATTTGAATGTCTTTTTTATTACCCAATAGGTCCTCTTCCGGTAGTCCATCATCCTAAGCAAATATACTTATAGAATAATATAACAATCTATCATATAGAATGTGCTATAGTGTTTTAGATTTATAAATGTTATTGTGCTGTATTTGGCTTGATTGAAATGTAATTTCTCCCTAAGAGACTAGTGATGTATTTTGTCTATGGTGTTTTGTAGTATCAAGTAACCATTGATATCAATGATTTTTCTAAAAAGATTCGGAGTGGATTCGGATTTCGAAAAATCTTTAATAAAAAGGAATAAGGGAGGAGAGAGGTCCTAAATTGGATTTGTGCAAGGCTGTGCAGTTACAATATCTTGAGGTCTCAGTATATTACATTTCTGCCATATAAAGAGAGCACAGAATTAAATGAATATTACTCAAACAAAGTTTTAATGAAGTCATACCAGGTACGGCAGTACCTACGTCTCCTGGTCCAGGACGTTTCGGTTTCAGGATTTTATAAGCAACTCACCTACCGTTGCAACTTTATCGAAAAGAAAATATTCCGATTCTAGCATTTTTTTATATACCTACTTATTACTTATATTGTACTTAATTTTATTATAAGAGATATGGTCAATCACGTCCTCATATTATGATGTTTCAATTTTTTTAGAACTTATAGGGTAGCTCATGACTGACGAGAATACCAAAATATAACCTTAGTACAAAAAATTTTTGTTAGTTTTCGAAATATTGACACTATTATGAATTTCGCGAAAATCAACGCTTTAGAAGACACCTTACGAGCTACCGCTCCGGTCCACCCTACTGCCTGATCTCGCGCCTAGTGACGATCATCTCTTGCTACTCCTACATCGATTTTTAGCAGGTGGAATTATCTATTGTTTAGAAAAGCAAATGAAATAGCATGTTTAGAAATATAACATGAATCACATTAAATTATGTACTTTCATTATTGTATATAATTTTAAAAGTGAAAATTCTTCTGTATATACCTATATGATCAATACTTCGCAAAAAATTTATACGTTTTACCATTTTTAATGTTAATTTGAAGCGTGTAAAACTGGTCGTTGCGTACTTTGGTCTATATTGACGGGATGGTGCTTATCTATTTCTATTCAGTAAATAGGCTATGCGGAACCGCAGTGACCCTGAATATATTCACATATATTCAAATTTACCTGAAATCTATATTAATAAATTTTCAAAACTATTAAATTTTCAGTTACTCCACACCTACTAGTCATCCAAAATATGCACCTGTTAGTCAAACAAATTTAAAAACAAATGTGTATAATAATTTATATAAGATTAACACATACTTAAGTTGTCAACTTTATTTCCTTTAGCAAGTACTTGTATTTGTTAGCATTGAAACAAATTAAATATTCCCCAAATAATGCCTAAATGAAATGCAAATATTCCAGATAAAATTTATTACTAAATAAACATAATAATATTATGTATATTAGTCATTTAATTTTTATATAGAATGTGTTGAATATATATATATATATATATATATATATATATATATATATATATATATATATATATATATATATATATATATATATATATATATATATATATATATATATATATATATATATAAATATATATATATATATATATGTATATATATATATATATATATATATATATATATATATATATATATATATATATATATATATATATATATATATATATATATATATATATATATATATATATATATATTTATTTATTTATATATATATATATATATATATATATATATATATATATATATATATATATATATATATATATATATATGTATATATATATATATATATATATATATATATATATATATATATATATATATATATATATATATATATTTATTTATTTATTTATTTATATATATATATATATATATATATATATATATATATATATATATATATATATATATATATATAAATATATATATATATATATATATATATATATATATATATATATATATATATATATATATATATATATATATATATATATATACTAGCGAGCAATGAAATCGGCCCACTTCGTATTTTTAGTTGTACATGTATTCGGGTTCTAAACATCGGATTGACGAGTGCCGAATCTGTCTTTCTGGTAGTGATGGTAGAGGTCAAGTGTACCGATGACCTAGAGAGCGTTATACGCAGTACTGCTGCTAAAACGGAACTTGTCTTCATTGATAGGCAGGACGCCGGTCCTAATGGAGGTCTGACTGGCCAACGATATAAAATATAGAGATTCTGGCACAATATGTCGTACCTTATGCAGGGTTCATTGGTGAAACTTCTACAGGATAATGCGAGACCACACACGGCAGGAATCGTGCAGGAGTACCAGGCAGAAGTAGGAATTCCGGTTATGGTGTGGCCAGCATGCAGCCCTGACGACTTGAATCTCATAGCGAATTTATGGGATCAGCTTAAAAGAAGGGTTAGAGCCAGAATTCCTGCTGCTAGGACCATCCCAGAGTTGCAGGTAGTAGTACAAGAGGAGTTGGACAATATTCCGCAAGATTCTATTGCTAATTTAGTTGAATCAATGAATAGTCGAATGAGAGTTGTATCTGTAGCACGAGGAGGTAATACGCGTTATTGAAATAAATATTTTTTTCGAGTTTCATTATTTAATTTCTCTAAAAATACCATTTCTTTTCATTATAAAATTATGCATTTCTGACAAAATGTTTTCATTCAAATCCATAAGTTGATAAATGCAGGAGAATCTCTTTAAGTTCAGCTAGATTTAAAGATAAACGAATAACCTTTTCAACCATATGTCGTACTTCGATACTATATTAGGTTTTATCGGTTTCTTAGGATTGTGGTGCCATTTGGAGGAATAAGAAGTATACAGTCATATTGTTAAAAACCGTTTCGCCTCAGGCTTGAGGATTTTTAATTTTTTTTTAGGACAAACGACACTGTAAAAAATTACATTTAGGTAAAAAAAATATATGCAATATTAACAATTTGTTATATTTGTTAGTATCTATTGTTAAAAAATATGTAGAAAACAGGAAAACCTAGACGAGTTTACATTTAAAAATATTGTTTTGTTTAACCATATTGCTGAGTATGATGTTTTGGTTTATGCGTTTCTGTTTTTCATTTATTAATATCTTACGTATTATTTTCTTTCATCCATGTGCATTTTGTAGTAGTTTTTATTTTAGTCTATAGGTGTTTGACATATCTTTGTAATTAGGATGACTGTAATATGGAAAAGATTATAAGAAACTGACGAACCAAAATCATAATAATGGCCCAAGAAAACTTGAAACAGAACATTTTATTTTGCTAAACCTATAATATTCTTACATTTGTGTAGCAAAGTATGCAGTATAGCATCATTTACTACTTTTCAATATTTCCTAATGATAATAACTTTTAAATTGGTGAGAACGACAAGCCTTTATTTACAATGCTAGAGATAACGAGCTCTAGTTTTATGGATAACATTATAATGAAGTTCTTTTTGTGTTTATTCGACTATAAGACCATAGACTTCAGGCCAGTGGAAAAACAGAGTCGTAAGGCGCATAGGCATACTCAGATGCGTAAGAAGGTCCATATCTCGCATATATTAAGGCGCTGTCGTACTCTAAGGAAGAAACGTCGCCAGCTACTGCAACTACTGGAGGGCCTTCTGCTAGTTCTTGCTGTTCTTGCAATTCATATATGGCTGGGGAACTTCTAGCTATAGCCAACATAATCACAAGAAGGAACTAGAAACAACAAAATGACAACTTTATTTTAAGTGTTACCATCTTGTATTTCTATATGATATTATGGTA
The DNA here is from genome assembly GCA_964058915.1 of Tetropium fuscum. Lineage (NCBI taxonomy): Eukaryota > Metazoa > Arthropoda > Insecta > Coleoptera > Cerambycidae > Tetropium > Tetropium fuscum. The sequence goes on along the minus strand of CAXKVY010009392.1, from coordinate 5,735 downwards.
CTATGTAAAATATTAAAGAAAGCATATTTTATCGACAAAATCATTTCCTATTAATAAGTGCATTAAGGATTAGCAAATTATTTTACTTACTACTCTCAGCATTCTGTAGTTTTATTACCACTAAGCGAACCACTGTCTAAATGAAGTACCCACCTACTTGAATAGAACCAGTTTGCTAATTAAATAAGAAATTATCTTGACAGCTCATTGTCTTCGCATCTTAATATTTTATTTAATGTTTGTAATTACTAAGTACATACCTACATGATAATGATACTTATTATCAACATATTTGTTTAATCTTTTAAACGGAATTTTTTCATTAAAATTACTACTACTATATAGGCCAGTTACTTATCCGGAAAAGCCGGAATAAATTTTAATCCATTTTCCTTCGACCAACAACATACCTATTAATTTTGCACCCCGGATTTAGCCGCTATGCTGCAAAAAAATGTGTTTGTTCTTAATATTAGCAGATATCTCGATTAGTATCAATTTATAGCAAGATATGTAGTTCTCAAAATTAAAGAAGATGCTCTATGTACGATTACCTCTTTTGAAGTTATCGAGCGCTTTTGGATGGCAACACAATATTTATCCAGCCTTACTAATATTTTGTAGTATTCGGTTTCAACAACTTTTTATAAATTATATAGAATTTAACAAGAACCAAAAATAGTCATTAGCGATTTCTAAACCAAACTCGTTTCCACACCACCCAGGAAGTAGAGTTTGTCGGTGCCTTTTTTTATATGGTTTCCCCTTGAGGCCTAATACACTAAAGGCATTTATTCTTGCTTTAAACTCAATTAATAGTATCGGTCCGGTCCGCATTAAAGCATCCTTGTCCGTAACAGTTCATACACATAACATGTTTTTTCTCTAAGATAAAGCGTTTAACAGATATTGTATAAAAACCCGTGCGGTGTCCATAAAGGGGGTGAGATAGGGATGAAGCTTACCACTTAGGGGTGGGAACTTTTTTGATATATATTCTTACACATAACATAAGCTAACTATCCTAGAAATTTCAGCTTTTTATAATTTTTTCTTCTATTTCGCATAAATTTGACTAATTTCCGTGTACTAAATCCTGAATGTCTTCATCGTCTGTCTCTTATGCCGGATCTGATTCATAATGTGCAGAATATTCTGTATATCTCCATTGGGATGTCAAATGGAAACGTTATATGGAAGTTGATCCCAAAAATCATGTTTTCAGTTTATTTTAAATTAGTCCAAAAATTTAAACCAATGAATATGTAGAAATTAAAAATACACTTCTGTTTTTAGTTGAATATTTTGGAGCTGTTAAAATGATATTAGGTTTGTAGTTCACAATAAATACCAAGTCGAAGACTCAGAAAGTTTATGTGATAGAGGAATATGTCTCTATTGCTGAAAAATGTTTCATCTAAAAATATTACAATTCATTTTAACTTATTATAGACATTAGATATTATCCGTGGGCGTTTTAGTCTGCAACTCATTATAAATTCAATGCATGTACGGTTCCACCTTGCTAAGGTATTTTAAATTAGGACATAGTACTGACAATGACCGAATAACAAAAGTTAGCACGTGAATTCATCAATGAAGGAACGCATTATTGTACTTTGTATGTATATATAGCCGGCAGCTAACAAATCATGAATCAGTTTGTGTTATCAAGTCTTCCGCACCCTTACACCAAAATGATGAAATTGGTAAGTACAACTTGTGAAATAAATATTTTTTGAAATTACAAGGAAATTTCCATATTCTTGAATTTTGAACATTTACCAAATTATCACTCCTTAAATCTCACTCATTTTAATGCAATTTGCAATATACTTATCATTCACGGCATCTATATAAAAAAGTATTTGTGTTGTATGATACACTTTCTTCTGACCACGATTCAGGCTTCAGAGATAGCAAATTAAGTTCCAAATCCGTCACTGGATCAAATATGTGAAACAATGAATAGCAAGGCATTGAATGTTGTAGATTTACGGTAGTTAAAAGATAATATAGGAAAACTAAATTCCCTCGAAAACGAATTGATCTGTACAAAACGTCGAATGTTTTGTACAGATATTGTGAAAGTTATATCTATGAATTTTCAAAATTTCAAAATAAACAAAAGTATAGGTTTATCTACTTTTGTGCACGTTTTAATTTTCTTCATTCTACTTTACAGATTGCATTCGCTGCCATCTTGGCTCTCGCTTTCGCCTCACCTGTACCAGCTCCCAATCCAAGAGCTGACCCAAAAGCTCAGTTTCTAGCAGCCGCTGTTGCAGCTCCAGTTGTTGCAGCCCCAGTCGCCTACAGCTCCCCATTGGTCTACGCTGACTATCCTTATGCTCCGTATTATGCAGCTGACTACTATTCAGCATATTCTCCTTACACAGTTTATGTCTAATTGATTTAAATTGTCAATTGTTATTAATTATGTTAATTATCAACTCTTATTATTTATTATAATAAAGTATGATCATGTTGTAAGTAATTTTGGTTGCTGTTTCATAAATGTAATGCTACTACTAGTTTTCACTTGAAAAATGTCCCAAAGAATGTACTTACATAAACAAAATTTCATCTCAAAAGTTTACTTCAAGTTTCAGTATGTTTTTCAACAGGTTTTTGCTTTGCGGATAGGGAAAATCCTCAGATCTTAAAAATTGCTGTCAGATTCTTAAATAAAAATATATTTCCTGAATTTGTGTTGTTATAGTAAATATAATAAGCCTATATATTAAATTCCATTTAATTAACAATTAAAATAAATAAAAATACTCAATATTCAGAAAATAGTTAGTAAAAATAACTACAGTAAAAATAACTACAAAAATAAACATTTTATTAATATTCATCGGAGAGAATTCTATAAAAAATCATGTATCCCAAGGTTCATTTGAACATTATGTATCTACGACTACATATAACAAACTGAAACTTAACATAGTAATTAACAATTAAATTAAGTAAAGAATTACATATGGTAGATTACAGAGCGAATGGCAATAAATCTAAATATTCATTTAAATGTAAAAATAGTATATAAATGATATTTGAAATGACAGCATCCGTCACAAGTAAGGCCACCTTCGCATGAATCAAAAATTAACGCCTTAAATAAATAGAGAATTGAATAGATTCAAAAAGAAATATGATGTAACAATATATTAAGTAATAATAATCATTCATATGTGACATAAACATTTAAAATCAAAGTGATAGTGCGGAAAACCAAAACGTCACAAGTGTAGAAAATCATGTGTACAGACAATAAGCAAGAAAAATATGCTTATCTTGGTTTTTTCAGAAACTGAAACAAAAGGTAAAACAAAAACAAAAACAATTATAGATTGGCAACGAATTTTGGTGAGAAGCAATCAGCATGAATATTGGTTCTACGGTTTTCAATTGTTAAAAGATTTATAAAATATAGGTAAAAAGAATATATAATCTCACAAAAACTTAACCAAGAATATCAAATGTGTGTGTCCAACGACGATGCATTGGTCAAGAGATTACGACCAACTTGATGTGGTTATCATATGTACGCATCCGTAGCCCCCACAATGAAGATAACAGGCCTACAAAAACACTAACAATGATAAAAGCTATACCTACATAACCTATCTGATCAGAAATTGAATAAGATAGCTAAGCAAGAATTCATTAATCAATGTAAAAAGATTTCTATAAAGAATACATAAACATACTGTTGTATTATGTATTTGTATTACATATTATATATTTCGAAATCCTATTCATGCAACATAATTGGTTCGTTTGCATTCAGTTATATTATCGCTTTGGACGTTAGGCTGTAATCGGCATTAGCTGATTTGCGAGAGGTGCACTCGCCTTGTTCATGATTGTTCATTTTTTTTTATATTAATTTGTTAGACTTGTCAGAGAGTTGTCAAAAAAAGTATCAGAAGAAATAATGATTGACTTTCTCATGTCAGCTGAGTTGCAGTTCCTTTCAGTTAATTAACTATATTTGGTTTATTTTTATTGTATTCTCTTTGAATGTCTAAGAGCTATTTAACTAAATCTTGGGCTAGTGAGAACCTGACTGCCGTTTGATAGAATTGCTGTACCATGTGTTGGAGTTTAGGCCAGTAAATAAAGTGAGTTAATCCTGTAAGTTTTGGTGAGCTAAATATCTGACAGAGGTGAGTGTCATTGCATTGTACTTGCCTGGGAACATTCTACATATCCACAAGATTCTCGAACCTACTTCACCTGCTTCTGTCTCATTGCTCTCCTCTCTGGCGTAGCGTAACGCCAGTGGCGCCCTTGTTATACCTATTAGTAGATTCTAATCTTTCGTATCTCCTTCCAATTGAACTTTGCAAGTTTCGTGGAGACGAAGATAGAACAATACCACAGATTTCTATTCCTAATTTTGAGCAAGTTCTCAAAATATAAGTGAAATACCTACCTAAGAGTATGCATACATACTTGTATAATTGATTGCATACATAGTACATATTTTGACAAGATTTGTACTAAAATGAACATTTTTAATTCTCCACTTAAATGATTTCTTAACAAAAGGTTAAAAATAAAATTGTTAAATTTGATGAATTATGTGTATTACCTTTAATATGATTGCAAATATTCTGCTGTATTTCTCTAATGAATCAGATCCTATTATTAATATCATGCTCCAGTACTAATGAAGTGTAGCTAAGTCCATAAACAGGTAAATGAGCTAATAATATAGGTATATTATCATTTCTCGCTTGTTCAGTTTTATTTAACGTCGGTTTTAAATAATATTTATATTCTAATATTGATTATAATAAAATTGTTTGGCTTAAATTTTAATATATTTTAGTATCTAGAATCATAAGTGCAGCAATACTTGAGAAACCATCTCGTAATTTTATCTATGGGTCAGAAAAAAAATTGTAATCACCATGAGCCATCATTTAATCAGTGATATATCCAACATTAGAGCCTCTTGACAAGTTTTTAAAGAAATTTATAGAGAAGTAATTTCTATTTGGTACTTATATATGGTATATTAAATATTTTGCCCTGAATTGGAATATGTGAAAGTAAACAGGGGTTCCATTTAACCCAATACAATATAATCCACTTTACCGTCGTGTTTAGTAAAGACCTTGGAAAGTCTAATCTTATAGTCAGAAAGCGACGTCGCGTCGTGACGACAATGATTTCGAAACCAAAGATAAATAAATTGCTAACTGCAGCTAGAAATAATGTAAAAAATTAATGCTAATAAATATTACTTTTATTTTTCCACAACTACATGTTAAAAACAATTTAATTTGTCATAAAGCCGAAAGAACTGTTGGAAAATATTGATACTGGATCATCAGACATAGTATCTAACCGCAGGTACATATCCTCCATAGTATGAAGAGGCAACAACTCCTGAGTATGGAACAGCAGCGTATGGCAGAGCCGAGTATACAAGAGGTTTTGCTTCAGGAGCAGGAGCAGGAGCAGGCTCAGCTTTGGCTTCTGGTTTTGCTTCTGGCTCGGGTTCTGGATGAGGAGCTGCCATGGACAGAGCCACAAGGGCGGCGAGAACAATGAACTTCTGCAAAAGAAATAAATATTTTAGATCTTAAACCAAACCGCTTACGAAACCGTCAAATTCGTAGATTGGGTACATTATTTTTCATTACATTTATAAAATTACATAATAAAATTTATTATGCGTCCATTCGCCACATACAAAATGATGTGACAATCATTTG
>CAXKVY010009391.1:0-28964 GCA_964058915.1 Tetropium fuscum | reverse complement strand
GTACGATATTTCTAGCTCGCTCGGGGTGACGGCTATTTGGGGTTCCTGGTATTGGAATAACTATTTACGGCGGCGCGGTACCCAGAAGGGGTTTATGACCTGGCTATAAGCAGAACTGAATATACAACTAAATATTAATACACAGCGAAAAAGAAATGGAATTTTACGGCCTATATAAACAGAGAAAATTATAATATACAAGAACAGGATTAAATACCTAATAAAATATTCAGAAATTATCATAATGAGGGGGAAATTATTATCACTTCATTACATAATGTTTGACTATATATGTAAATTTAATTTCTAATGAAAATGTTATAATTATGAGTAGTATAGTATGGGGGAGGGTGAAAAATAAAACAGTTATTTAAAATGTAGTTTATTAAAAGGAGTTGCTGAAAAGAAAGAAAAATGTTTTAATTAAAGTGTATGCTACAATAAATTATCTTACTATTTAATATTCACACATCATCAATTAAGCAATATCGAGATATTAAGCTGTGTTAATCATACTAAACATATGTACTAAATAAATTTGATGTTTTGCAATAAATTATTATTTATAGATTTACTTATTATTTTCCCTAACTGATATAATTACTAAACAAGGCTTATACACTATATAAACTTCGGGTGCTGCTAAATTATAAGCTGGTTAACTCTCTAAATAGGTACAAACATTAAAGCAACGCTAGAATAGAATATGATCAAAAGAAATAGTGAAAATAATTAATAGTTACCCTATATTGAAATAGACTGCCCTATGAAGATAGTCTACAAATACCTCCAGCCGCCTGCCAAAGACCTCCGCTTCCCACACAGACTGTATCTCCGCAGAGATAGTGAAAATAATTAGTATTTACCCTATATCGAAATGACTACCCATGAGGATCGTCTACCAATACCTCCAGCCACCTGTCGCAGACCTCCGCCTCCTGCATAGACTGTATCCCCGCAGGGACCTCATCATCGCCACAGATAAAATGACTGTAAATAAACAGGCTAATATACATAGATCAGAAAATAAATACAAGCTAGCCAAAACTAAATTAAAATAAACATACCTCGTCCCAGGGGTAAAAATCCCCGACTATGTCCCAGCTGATTGTGGCAAACTCTATGGTCTCTGAAAAGAGGAAACCTTATTAATTAACACATTTTAAACCAAGAACAATTAACTCATCACCAAACACGTCTATAGGGGTTTCTTTCACAACTGAACAAAAATACCTTTAGCTAGAAATATACGAATTATAGCGAATAAATAATTTAATTATTAACGGAAAATCGTAGAAGTTTATGGTTAAACTCAATTAAATTTATAGTGTGTATGAAAACACAATATTTCTATGTTTATGCAGCACATCGCGTAATATTCGAAATTAATCTTATTCTTTGATTAGGCACAACACAGTTTATAGACAGCAATTTTCTATTTAAACAACAATTTATACACCATATTCAAACACTTCACCGTATTTCGCGCTAATTCGCAGAACCTACGCATGCTAGGCATATTGTTTTAGAGACGTAAAGAATCCGCCTCGGTTGCTTATATAGTCTCTTTAGGAAATGCAAAACAAAAACCATTACATTGTTGCATGCCAAATGTTTTGAAACGGATGTACCTATGTAATGGCATAAGAAATACGAGTACGTGTACTGAATGTTATAATTGCTCAAAGAGTACTTACCACTGCCATGTTTACTGTATGATCCGAGTTTAAAGCAAATTATATACTGATTTGAACCATAAATATTTATACCTACCGCAGAAATAACACCAGGTGGGACACGATAGACTAGTAACTCACAGCTTACAAATAAAGAGTATAGGCGACCTGCAAATATTGATCGCGAGCGCCTCTTCCTCGGTGATTCATACAAGTTTTCACTAGACAACAAACTAGTTTGACGTTTGGTGTGGTGCTGTGCAAAGAAGTGAAACAGAAACATGAAATGAAATTACCAGTTTCTCTTCACTTTACTTAACCAAATATCTCGTCTTATCCTTTCATGGAGTCTGCTAGGAAAAGAGTAAAATTCAGTGCCGTTAACATTTCCGTAATTTATTTTTGCAGCCCACTACACAACAATTGTTTCCAGAGTATGATGAACGTTTATCCATGCCGCAGCGGGGACAATTTAATAATTTAAGAGTACAAAATAATTATAATCTACAAAACGTCTGTTCTGTCAAATTGACTAGCAATAACTTACTAGAAACGCCGTTGGGGGCGCTGGTGTAAAAATCGCAGGTCGCCTATAGAGTACAGTGTTACATACCGCAATAGATTGCACAGCGAAATGCAAGCTATAATATAATACCGAGTTGCAATATGCCCGAAAAATGTCTCAATTTTGAGTGACAGTGACATCTCCTTTTTTTTAATCGTGCTTTTTTGATTAATATTGTTCTCCTCTGGAACTTAACGTTAGAAACTTGATGGTTAATTAATTGTCGCATTTGTGTTCTTGCTCTAACAGCTATTTCGTTTATTTCGCCTTCGTTTTCAATTGCTATTAATTTCGCGTTTTGCCTTGCATTTCGTAAGTTAACTTGCAGTGATACTTATGATAATTCATTTAAGACGTTTAGATTGTTTCGCGTTGTGGACTTGAGACGGATTGTCGTTTTGTTTTTCCTGTAATTTAAACAAGGAATCTTCGTGTTTATTTGTCCTTAATCCGCTTAGCCGGCGGATTATTGTTTGATATTTTAGTGAACGTAACCAGCCTGCCTTAGTGTTTTTGCAGTAAAATCCAGCGTAGGTAAGAATAGTGTTTTCCCATAAACCGAACTTATTTGTATCGGAACGGCCTTCGAATTCGCGACCATATCTCTCCGCTACAGCTAGTCAGGACCAGCGACCTGTTCAATCTCGTTGGTGGTGCCCAACATTTATTTTTTTTCTATTTTTTTTTATTGATATAATTAAATTTCACTTTGTCACCTTTACGTTCGTTCAAATTCCCGCGACCTTGGAGAACGGGGCATTATTATTATTTTTCTCAAAAAGAAAAAGGTCGATCGGAAACAGTACTCATGGTTTAAACCAATATGATTTTGAATTAATCACCTTAATGACTTTGGATGAACTTAGGCAAGGCTTTCCGTGCGCATTTCCAATCAGTAATCGGAGTGTTGAATATGTTTTAAAAATTATCTTTTTAAAAATCAAAGAAGTTGTAGGTTATAGTGGGGCCGCATATGTATTTCCGTGGGCTTGGAATGAATAAAGCAAGCGACTAATTGCACCTGTTAGTACATGTAATATGGAACATTGACCCACTTCTTGGCCGGCTCGGACACGCGTCGTTCACACCCTGCACCCCCTCAAAGGGTGAAATTTTGAAATGACTGTATCTCGGTAACCGTTTGAGATAGCGAGGCCGTTCAAACGTCAAACTGTTTGTATTTAAGAGGCGGATAAAAATATTTATTACAATATATTCTCGTTTTTTAGTATTTACCGATATAATTTTAAAAAATTAATATTTTTAGAGCAACCCATTTTAATTGTGGAATAACTTCAAAACGCACGGGCCTAATAAAAATATGCTTAGAATAAAAATCATTGCCTACATTTTTACCTTTATTTTGATGTAGACAAATCTGCACTTGCAGTCATGCAAAGTGGTTTAAATAATATATATAACGGAAGAGTGCATAGTTACAGATCTGCTTGGATGTTGAAGTAGTGTGCAGTGTATGTATTGAGTCGGCGCGGCCCGTCCTAGACTTGTACGAACAAGATTGTGCGTCGATTAGTCAATTTGTTCTTCTTTTGGTATATGTAGCTTTAATTTGTTAAAAGTGCAATTAACTGAAACAGACAATAATAAACATATGCCATATTTCCAGTAATGGAATCTCGCGCCAAACTGAACTTTGCGTTGTGCATTATTTGCCAGACAGAAATTAATTTAAAACTCGTGACTAAACCTGCGGGATATGATAAGGTAATAGAATGTATGAAAACGAGAATTAACCTGGTAGATCCTGATTACATAAATATGAGGCAGATATTTGACAAAATAACATTGGCAGAAATAAAAAATAATTCGGGATCTTGGCATTCAGCATGCTACAGCAAACTCACTCACAAGAAAAGTTTACAACGTTTGCAAAACTCACAGGCGGTGACCTAGTCAAACTCTGGTTCTCAGGTTAAAAATATTTTGAGATCAAATCGTCCCTAAAAACACAAACTGGCGTAACCAGCATAATATTATAAATTTTACAGGAGGCTTAAAAAACGAAATTACTTAACACTTGACTTTGTTTACCAATATTGCTATTCGTACATGTGTTCTAGTTTTTTTGCAAGTATATTCTTACCATTAAGCACTATAATATCCATTCTCCAAAAAAAAGTCTATTTTCGAAAAAAAAAATTAGAAAAGTCACTTACGCCACTTCGTGATATATCATAAGTATGGGATTGAAAGACAGTTTATTATGTAGTAAGTAATTGTAAATAATCTAACAAGAAAATTATCCTTTATTAAAATAACTTACAAAAAAATAAAAGAAAGTAATAAAATATTCTAGTGCCAATATTTGCCAACACTTATCATGCGGTAAGTTTTTGAAAAATTCTTGGTATTCAGGTAACCGCACCACAGGTGTTTTGTCTGTACAGAGTGACATTAAATCTGTATATTTTGTCTTTGTAATTTTCACGGGCTCCTTGTTTAAAGAACTCACCTCTGTATCAAGTGAAGATCTCGTATTCCGCATCAACTTAATACAATCGTAGGTTGGAGTAAGATGACTGGTTTTAAAAAAAATTGTTGCAGGGGATCTCTTCTTTACCATTACCTCCACCATATTCGTCTAGTTAATGTTGCAACCAGATTCGCTTTTTTGTACTTTTAAAATTCGAGGTTCCTTCGACAATGACTTAGTCTAGGAAATATCACTAAACTTCATTGGGATTGCGTTGTAGGGATGATTTCGACGCGCTAATCGAAATATAGGGCATAACTGAGAAGGTACAAAAGACGTCTCCAGCTTTAGACACTGACTGCATAAGTAATGGCACTGTGCACCGAGTCGCCCTCACTTTGACCATGATTGGGTTAAAAAAATCTCAATGAGATCGTTTCTAAATTTTCCAGATTTCTTGCAGCATACAGCATCATCGTTGGCATTATCGTGTTTTTATTTTGGCCAAAGCATCCGTCTGAATACAAGGATACAGTCTTTGTTTCCTTACTATTGTAAAGTTCCAAAACTTTGAAGATACACGTGGTTATTTCTGAGGATCCACGTTTACTATTACCTTCGTGCCATGGAAAGCAAAAACATTCATTATTAGCAAGGTCACAAAAAGCAAAATTAAAGTTACTTGAACGAGTTTTATAAAACAGGGCATTTTCTTGACTAATTGGGACTTTCTTAACTAATTGGACTTTCTTAACTAATAAACATAAATCACCTGTTGTAGGTCAAAGGCTCCACACAAAATGCTCTTGTCTTGTAATGCAGCTTTGATTTGTCGGACTTTACTAACTGTCGGATAGTTTTTTCAGCAGTATGCTTGTCATAACGATGCTTTAGTTATTCTTTTACTTTTTCGGTACCCTGTTTATAGGTCATGCACAATGTGCATTGATCTTTCTTGGGATGAAAGAAGGATACATTTTTGCTTGTAAATATTTTTCAGTAGGTGGAAACACTCGGTTTCTCGTTGTTGCCAGTTTTCTGCAATTCATCCAAAAATAGGGAATACATTTTTTGCACAGTCAAATCTGAGTGAAGGTACATTTTCGTTGATTTTGCTCGACAATAATGAGACTCCACTCGGGGGAATCTGTCGATGTGTTTCTCTATCATGACTCGCATTTGATGTTCTTTTTGCAACTGTTGTTCGCTTCTGTGTCTACATCCTCTCATTTCTTTTTGCAAAACCCCTGTCTCGTTAATTTTGCACAGTGCTGTGCGTTCAGAAATACCCAAGGTGTTTAAAAACTTTTTGCATACAGCAGTTGGATTATTATTTATGGTGAAGTAATAGTGAATGCTATAATTCCTACGAGATTGAGTATTGGTTGTTCTTCTGATAGGGGTATGTTTTTTCATATGGCGAATCAAAAACTCTCTTTGTCTTGTCAAATTTTCCAAAGAATAGTAGTCAACAAAAATTTTCTTCCTTTGCTCATCGCTAATTTGGTGACACATTCTGCCTAATTTTTGACAATTATTTGAATTACACCTCTCTTTTACAAACCTAGATGGAACTGTTTTCTTTGAAGCAGGGCTGATATATTCTTTTCCACAATCTCTTAATTTCTTTGCTATCTTATACTTATTTTGTTTACGTCTTGTAATAGTTTCGTGTTCTTTTGGTGCACTTTCAACCAAAAAATCTTCAGGGTTTTCCTTGGCAGCCATTGGTGATTCCAAGGAACTATTGTTTTTAGTTTTCTCGTATTTAGACCACTTCTTGTAGATACAACATGAAGATTTGTTGAATTTTTATTGACCTTATTTATTTTATGATTTTCACAGGAGTCATTGTTCAGAAAGTGATTATAACACAACAAAATTACACATCGATGACAAGAACTAAAAACTTCCACGTTGCATTTAGATACTTCACAAAATCCGTATGGCGGATCTGCATCTGAATCGTACAAATATTCTTCAATATTTGACAATATATCAGAAAGTAACTTTGAACACAGAGCAGCTGCAACGGAAGTAGAGTTTTTAAAGTAAGTTAAGAAATATTTTGTCTACTGGTATTGTCAGTAATATGCAGGATATTGAAAAATTATACAATGACGTGTGTGATTCCAATGATTTGCCCACTGACATTCGAAGGAAAAGGAAATATTTGAAAGCTTCGATAATAGATGAATTTCAGGAAGATGTATGCTTTATCAATGCAACAAATCCTTCTAAACCTCAAAATGTATGCCTACAGAGTGTAAAAGACAAGACCTTCAACTCTATGGTTGAAACAGATTCAGATATAATGCCAATCGTGCTCTCGCTTCACAAGTGTATTCGGATTGGCGCAACAATTATTAATGTGTAAGGACAGTTTTTTTTTAATCGATCTTGATGTAGAACAATGGACAGCTACGAGCAAGAGCAAAAACGGCTTGAGCAGCTTATGAATGAAATACAAGCATCATTCAATGATAACGAGGAAGCAGTACAGTCTGAAGATGAGAATGAAGAGGAGGAAGATCATGTTGATGTAAATGAAGAGTCGTCAGATACTGAACAAGAGTTTGAAGACGCGAACGAAGATTCCGCTGAATCTATTGGTCCACATATTATTGATAAATATAAAAAGACAATTTGGAAAAAACACTACGCCCCTTCAAATTTCAAAACTAGAAGTAAGAATATTATAAGAGTAAAGCTTCCTTCTGTCAGTCCTGGACTACGTAATCATCAGAATCCATTGGAAATTTGGCGTTCATTTTTTGACGAAGAAATTATAAATCTTATAGTGACTCATACCAATGAATACTTGCAATCTGTAGCAAATTCGTACGGCCGACCAACTTACACCAGACCAACTGATGAATTAGAGATTGAGGCTTTATTGGGATTGCTACTTCTGACTGGAGTAAAAAAATCCAACCATCTCAATGCCGAAGACCTTTTTATAACCAATGGTACAGCTCCGGATATATTCAGGACTACCATGTCTCTACAAACATTTAGAATGCTGACTCGTTTTCTCCGGTTTGATGATATACTGTTCTATCTTCGTCTCCACGAAACTTGCAAAGGTCAATTGGAAGGAGATACGAAAGATTAGAATCTACTAATATAACAACAAAGGGCGCCACTGGCGTTACGCTACGCCAGAGAGGAGAGCAATGAGACAGAAGCAGGTGAAGTAGGTTCGAGAATCTTGTGGATATGTAGAATGTTCCCAGGCAAGTACAATGCAATAACACTCACCTCTGTCAGCTCTTTAGCTCACCAAAACTTACAGGATCCACTCACTTCATTTACTGATCTAAACTCCAACACATAGGTACAGCAATTCTATTAAACGGCAGTCAGGTTCTCACTAGTCCAAGACTTAGTTAAATAGCTCTTAGACATTCAAAGAGAATACAATAAAAATAAACCAAATATAGTTAATTAACTGAAAGGAACTGCAACTCAGCTGACATGAGAAAGTCAATGATTATTTTCTTCTGATATTTTTTGACAACCATCAAAGTCTGACAAATTAATATAAAAAAAAATGAACAACCATGAACAAGGCGAGTGCACCTCTCGCAAATCAGCTAATGCCGATTACAGCCTAACGTCCAAAGCGAAAATATAACTGAAATATATAATATGTAATACAAATACATAATACAACAATACAGACAAGAGAAGAACGTCGTAAAACGGACAAATTAGCTCCAATCAGAGCTGTTTTTGAAAAATTTGTAAATAACTGTAGACAAAATTACAACATGTCGAACTATGTCACAGTTGACGGAAAATTGGAGGGCCTCAGAGGTAGGTGCTCATTTCGTCAATACATGTCACTGAAGCCAAACAAGTACGGAATAAAAATTTTCGCACTTTGTGACGCAAAGATGTATTACACGTATAATTTAGAGGTGTACGTTGGAACTCAGCCAGAAGGGCCATTCTCTCAGGACAATAGTGGAATGACAATTGTTAGGGTTTTATTTATTTTTGTATTTTGTCAGTTTAGAAATCTATGTGTAACAAACCAGTTTTAAAGTGCATGTGCGAAAAAGAAGCTTGTGCTCATGTCAAGCGAGACTACCGACTACCGACTACCTATGTACTACCTGTTCTTGAAGAACAATATTAATAATAAGTTTTTAAACGCAAATGTGGCGTTTTATTTACAACCAAAGGAAGCTGTCCTCAGAAGGTGATTTATTAACCCCCTACAGCAATCGTTCAGCGGCTATGCGAGCCTATCTATGGTTCTAGACGTAATGTTACAACAGACAGATGGTTCACTAGCTTGCCATTAGCCGAGTACCTATTGCAGAAAAACCTCACAATACATAGGTACAATACGTTGTAATAAAAGATAACTGCCACCGGAATTTGTTCAGCGTAGTTCTCGGCCCATTGGGAGCAGCATGTTTGGGTTTAGAAATAATTGCACGCTTGTGTCGTACATGCCCAAAAAAACAAAAACGTTCTTCTGATTTCGACTTGCCACGACGATGATAAAATTGATGCTAAAACTGGGAAGCCCGACATAATAATTGACTACAATCAGACAAAAACGGGTGTGGATGTGGTTGATCAACTTTCAGCAAACTATAATTGTGCAAGACGACACCTTTACATAATGGGTCTTGTGGAAGACCGTGAGTGTAGGGGATGCTTGGAAGATGAGGAAACAGCGGGGCATGTTCTGATGAATTGCCCCGCTTTCCTGCATACACGCATGCGACACCTGGGACAACCGACGCTGATACCCAGGGACCTTAGAGAGCTATGTCCTAGCCGTCTAGTTGGCTTCATTAAGTCAACTGCACTAATATAGCTCTCGAAAGGCGGGACGTGACGGGCCCATAGTGCGGCCTATATGTCATAAGAACAGAGCCCCCGCGCCAATCTAAATCTAATCTGATCTAATTGTGCACGGCCGACAAGACGCTGGCAGATGGTCGTGTTCTACAGTTTACTGAACATATCTGGCATAAATTCTCAAGTGATACATGTTGCAAATACCCGAGAGAAAATGTTGAGAAGAAAATTTCTTGAAGGCCTAGCACTGTGCCTTATTGAACCTCATCTAAAAGTTCGAATTCAATTCACCAATTTGCCAAAAACTATCCGCCTGAGAATATCAGAAATCTGTAAAATACCATTACCGGAAGAGGATCAACAGGAGGCGAGGGGACTTCTAGGACGATGTGCAGAATGTGGTTACAAGAAGACTCGGAAGACCAAGTACTGTTGCAGAAAGTGCAATACATTTTTGTGCTTGGAACATGTTGGCGTAGTGTGCAATAATTGTTACAATATTTTGAGTAACGCAGAAAAAAATGGTTTTTTAAATTTATGTTTTAAATTTTAAATGATTTAAATTTTTAAAAACTATATGTATTTGGTTTCAAACGTTTTTGTAATGCAATGGTCTATTAGACCGGCGTCACCACTCGTGTTATACATTTTTGCGTCACCACTGAAGGGTTTTAACTGTTCTCATGATGCAAATATTAACATCATAGATTCGTCTGAACAAGAAACTACTAATGACGCTTTAGAATATATTGCTGGGTATCTCGCAAAAAAATATAAACAGAAATACCCATATTTAGGTTCATATACAAATAAAACAGACACAGAATATAATTACACTCTACCCTCATAGATACAACTGTCTTATGGAGGTTTGATTAAACCATCTGAGAAATGGTTTGAGCCTGCAATAGAATGTTCCAGTTACCACTTGGGACGGAATGACTCCTACAGAACGGGAAAAATGTATCGGAAAAATTGGTGAATAAAATTGCTAAGAAACATCACGATCTACCTGTAGAAATAATTAAAACTTGTAAAATTATAAGATTAAATTATATCAACTACAAAAAATCTACATTGAAAAAAAGCAAGGCTAGCGATTGTTCTTGCGGCTGTCGTCGTAGGTCGAAAAAAGTGAAAAAACTGATGAACTAATTAACATTTAGTTTAAAATTAAAATAAATATGTCTTAAAGAAATGTATATGAATAAAATATTTTTTTACCCACACTTTTAAATTGCTTTCAAGTGATATGCCATGCCAAAGTGGTATCTTCCAATCATTTCTAAAACAGACAAGCTTTACAATATTTTAGGGGCCATGCAGTTATACTTTGTGCTTATTTTTAATTTGGTCAGTAGAAATTAAATTGTAGAATCAGTAGAGATTAAAGTCTAACCTCACCCTATCAATACTGTGTTGAAGACTGGAAAAACAAAATAATATCCTTAAAAAAGTATGCCTATAAATTATTCATATAAGCTTAAAAAACCACATAAAGCCGCTGCAACCTATATAAGTATATATGTGCTTGTATAAAGACGGGTGTACTACTGTTCCTTTGGGACACCCACCCTATACTATTAATTTTTTGGTTCACTAATAAAAAGCCAATGACGTCAATCAGGCTGCTACTAGAATCTGATTGGCTGACGTTGATTAAGCACTCCTTTCTAGTTTACCCTTCTTGGCGAGAAAGGGAGATTTAGATATTCACTGAGTGTAGCCATTGGCGTCGAGTTAAGAGTTTATCAGTTCTAATTGATTCTTATTGAACGGACTTATTTATAGCGAATATTTATAGCGTGTGTGAAGAAGCTGTAACGTAAATAAATTCCGTTCCGTTTTGTGGCAAATGTTTGAATTCTTATATCAAATATTTGAAATAAAACCGCGCGACCTGGTAGAAGTTTACCGCGACTCACCATCTACGGTTGTCCCTACTTTTCCCCCGCTAAAAGCATGCACATTTATACGCGAGATCGCCAAAAATTCCTTCCTTTCCTTATCTGCCGGCTTCACTTTTAGTCTGTCGACCTTACGCTCTCGAAGATATATCTTGGTTATAACAGTGCAGTGAATCAAAGTTACCAGGTATAGTCTTTTATATTTTATTATCATTTATATATATATATATATATATATATATATATATATATATATATATATATATATATATATATATATATATATATATATATATATATATATATATATATATATATATATATATATATATATATATATATATATATATATATATATATATATATATATATATATATATATATATATATATATATATATATATATATATATATATATATATATATATATATATATATATATTTATATATATATATATATATATATATATATATAAATATATATATACGTGAGCTGTGGGTACAAAAGCCACATATATATTTTTTTCTATTTTGGTATATGATTACCACTTTATTTTGTATTGAATTATATATATATATATATATATATATATATATATATATATATATATATATATATATATATATATATATATATATATATATATATATATATATATATATATATATATATATATATATATATATATATATATAGAGAGAGTCAGTCAGTTAATGGCAAGCGAGTAGCACGCGTATGAAACTGTCTCCTGTGTTAAAGTAGCTAAATAGTGCTCAAACTGTGATTAAATCCGTGCTTCACGTAAAAAGCAATGCCTATAAGGTAATAATTAAATCAACAACATCACTACAAATAGGTATATACAGTTAAGTAAGTTTAGTGAAACTGTGGCATAAATAAGAAATATAGTTGGTTCTATCTCAAGATGGTTCTTACTAAAAAAGACCTGGAAGACATCGCTAAAATCATAGAGGAGAAAATCTACACCTCATTTAATAATGAGGAATACATAACAAAAATTGCTGCATCCGTTCATAAAAAAATTGATGATAAGTATGAAGAATTGTTTATAAAGCAGAATGAATTGATTAGTACCTTAAAAAATGAAATGGTGGTATTAAAAAGAGACAATACCAAACTTGAGAAAGAGCTAGACAAACATAAACAGTTATCCAGGAGTTTAAATATTAGAATATTTGGAATACCGAAGGAAAGTGGTAAGGAAGATATCCAGCAGGTTGTGTTAAAACTATTTAGTGAAAAAATGAACATTAAAGGAATAAAAGATAGTGATATAAAAAAAGTGCCATCGAGTACAGGCAAAACATGTCAATACTCATAAGCCACGACCTCCAGCGGTGCTTGTAAGTTTCTTTACTGATACTATGCGTATGGAGGTTATGAAAAATAGGAAGTGTCTTAAATCAACTGGTATCTCGATGCAAGACGATCTGACGAAAAATAGACTGCTTTTATTGGATACCGCAAAGAAGCATTTTCACAAAGAGGCGGTGTGGTGTTACAATGGAAATGTTAATGTGAAGTTTAATAACACTGTGCATAGAATTAATGATTTATGTGACATAACAAACCTTAAAACTAGATAACACGTTATTATTTATTAAAATGCTATGTTCACGTAATAATTAATTGTTCCTGCGGAAAGTTTGCATTATTTAGTAGGTATTTAATGTAAATTGTTTCTAATGGTTAAATTTATATAAGTTTAAACAATTTAAAAGCTGAAAATTCATTTGCTATGTTCATGTTGAAGAATTTTAATATTCGTGATTATAATAAAATTATTAAAAAAAAATCATTTATCAATGTTAGGGTTTTTGCACACATATAAATAATGTATATAGTTTATTAGTTTATTAGCTATGTATCTTACTATTACAATGATACAGGAGACAAACTTCAACAAATGTTGCTTGGTTGAGGTTAATTTGGTTGATTAAATTCTAAAGGTTTACGTTCTCATTTAAAGTAATACTTAACTGTTAATTATATTGCCCATTTTATAAATAGTAACTGCCCTATAATAGTTAAAATTACATATTTGCAAATATATTAAGTATATTTATAATATTTATATATTTTATTTATACTTATACAGTATAAATATACCATACCATTTTCTATAGTATATTGTATTATATAATTTAATAACAGACTTTATATACTAAATAACTATATAATTCGATTAATTTAACAGTGATGGACACAATGTGTTCAAATTTGTATTTACTTCCTTCTACATTTTAATAAAAATAGAATAAATAACTATCATATTATTACTTGTATCATGAATATTGTTAAAATAGCACATATTAATGCACGATCTCTTATGGCAGGTTTTTTGGAATTTAGCGAACTGGTTCAAATAAATAATTATGACATCTTTCTAATCAGTGAGAGTTGGTTGCGTAGTCAAGTACGTAATGGTGTGGTTAATATTCGTGGATACTCTCTTGTGAGGGAGGATAGACCAGGAGATTTCAGAGGTGGAGGAGTATGTATTTACATAAAAAGTAATATTAAATATCAGAAAGTTGAGGTAAGTGTTAATGATACACTGGAACAACTTTGGTTAAAAATGACTTTCTCAAAAAAAAAATATTGCGTAGGAGTTTTATATCATCCCCCCAATACAAACTCTAAAAATTTTCTGGATTTGTTTGAGGATACTATTTCAAATATTATACCGATTTGTGATGATATAATATGTATGGGGGATATTAATATTAATTTATTGGATTTACAGAGTAATAGTACAGTACAATTTACTAAATGATTATGAACTTTCCCAACTAATAAGTGAACCCACACGTTTTTCTATAAATAAAATTTCCTTAATTGATGTTATAATCTGTTCTGGTGGGGTTGACATTTGTACTAGTGGTGTAGATCATTACAATAATTTACAGACAGACCATGAATTAATTTTTTGTAACTTCAAAAATATCAGAGAAAAACCCTTACCAGTATTTAAGACGTATCGAGATTTTAAATATTTTAATTTTGATGCATTTAATGTAGATTTAGAATCTCTTGCATTGGATAATATGTTTTTTATGCCTGAAATAGAAAACAAGCTTTTGCACTTTAACAATTTAATAATCACTTTATTTAATAAACATGCTCCATTAAGAACTGCTAGATGTACAAAACCAAAGGCACCGTGGTTAACAGATAATGTCAAATTAATGATGAAGATAAGGGATGAAACTCTACAGAAATATAAAAATTCTGGCAGAGTGGAACATTTAATGGCTTACAAAAATTAAAAAAATCTCACGACCAAAGCAATAAGAAATGAAAAGAAGGCTTATCTAAACTCACGGATACGAACAGGTACTTCAAAAACTCTATGGCAAGATCTTGATGAACTTAATATTCATTCTCGCAAAAAAAATATTACTGATATTCCGGCTGACATCTCTAATGTTAATGAAATTAATAGTTTCTTTGTAAATTCTGTGAAAAATATGCCAGCTGGAAATGTTCAAGATACTATAAAATTTTATTCTCATAATCTTCTAATAGATTCTGTTAAACAATTTAATTTTACTTTAGCTACCAATGAACAAATTTATGACACTATTAAATCAATTAAAAGTAATGCTTTGGGAATAGATAAAATTAATATAAACATGATACATTATTGTTGCCCGTATATTCTCCCTTATATTACTCATATTCTAAATTCGTTTTTGCTGGAAAATTATTTCCCAAGTTTATGGAAAACATCCTTGGTAATACCATTACCTAAAATTTCACAACCTAAGAACTTCAAACACTTGAGACCTATTAGCATTCTTCCTCCGCTATCAAAAGTTCTAGAAAAAATTACGTCAAATCAAATAAAAAGTCACTTAAACAAATATCACATTTTACCACAAACTCAATCGGGCACTTTAGGCAAGGTCATAGTTGCACAACTGCTCTTTCTAGCATTTTAGATGATATATTCAAGGCATCGGATAATGATGAATTAACAGTGTTAATTCTGCTTGACTACTCAAAAGCTTTTGACTGTATTAATCATAAAATTTTGCTGTCAATATTACATTATATCGGCTTCAGTAACAATGTAGTAGAATTAATTCAAAATTATCTAATGAATCGCAAACAAATGGTAATGTTAAACAATGAATCATCTAATGAAGTAACTTTGGATCGTGGAGTACCACAGGGTTCTATACTAGGACCATTACTATTTTCAATATATACCAGTCAAATGCATAAGGAACTATTAACGTGCAATATACACTGCTATGCAGATGACACACAACTCTATAAGTCATTTTCTCCATCGGATATGGTACATGTCATAAATGCAATTAATGCTGATTTGCAGACTTTGGTAAAAACCTCAGAAGACCACAGTTTATGTATAAATCCAAATAAGTCGACAGTTATGTTATTTGGAAAGAACAAATTGCGCAACAGCTTTAGTGATAATATAAAAATTGAAATTGATAATGTATCAATTGATTTTGTTAACGAGGCAAAGAACTTGGGGCTAGTAATTGATACGAATTTAAGATTTAAAACTCACGTTAATAGCTGCATTAAAAAATCATTTTGCAGCCTTAAAAAGATATATGCTAGTAAGCAGCTATTGAATAAAAGTACAATTAAATTATTGTGTGATTCTCTCGTTCTGTCTCATTTTGCATACTGTGATGTAATATATGGACCTTGTTTGGACTGTGACACTTCAAAAAAAATTCAAAGGGTGCAAAATTCGTGTGTAAGATTAATTTGTGGTATTACACGCAGAGAACATGTTTCTCACAAAATTTCTGAGATTAAATGGTTAAATATGACAAATAGACGTCTACTTCACTCCTCAATATTATTTCACAAGATAGTCTCCACGAAAACACCACCATATCTCTATCAAAAAATTAGATTTAGAACCGATGTTCATAACATTAACATAAGACGAAAATCTTTAATAACTCCTCCTGCTCATAGAACTGCTTTATTCCAAAGATCTTTTACTTATAATATTTCACAAATTTATAATAAAATACCTGCTAGTATCAAATCGTGCAATACAAAAGGATTTAAAATACGATTGCGTAACTCACTGTTAAATGGCCAATAGTTTTATCATACTTTTGGGCAAGTGTAAAATGCAAGTGTACAATAAAATAGGTATACAATATTATATTAGGACGTAGAACTTAGGAATCCAGGGGGTTAAGTGGGAGAACAGTACCTGGGTACTGAACTTCGCCTCCTCATTTATTATTATTATTATTGTTTTTTTTTATATGGAATAAAGGCCTTTTATTATTATTATTATTATTATTATTATTATATATATATATATATATATATATATATATATATATATATATATATATATATATATATATATATATATATATATATATTTAATTTAAATTTGATTTTGATTTGATTTTGGACTGATTTGGATTTTGAGTCACTGCTACTGTTTTACCGAATGGTAGCATACTTTAAGTTTTTTTAAAGATATTACTTCGACGGCGTAAGCCGTGGGTATTTGCTTATATTTGGCATCGGCAAGGAGCGGCATTTGTTTCAATTTATTTCATTTTTTTATTTAATCATCGTGACAATTTGCATACCACATTCCTGTGTTGATAATTTTATTCTTTTTACTTTGATAAAGTTTAATCTCAAGTTTTGGGAATGCAATCAAAATTTAATTGCAACATTTAACTTTACAATATTTTTATTATATTTAAAACTCATATTTTTGAACTATTAATCTAGTTACTTTATTTAAATTCATTTTAGTATAAATTTCACTCTTGATATTCGGTTCAAGCGGGAATTTATACATATATTTTTTGTCCAAATTTGTAAAACCTGATACTGGTAAATTTTTCTTCCACATCTCATGACCGAGAATCAATTCCTGTGGTGAGCAGAGACCATTATTACCGACTCCTGAACGTAAGACTGGAAGATACCTCCTCCTGCAGCCGGCACATTCCACCCATTGCGGTATACATTACCCTTAGAGGCAACGTCTCAGCTCAGCTGGAACACCAAGCCGAAGCTTCAGCCTAGGATCCTAGGAGGCCAAGCTCATTCACGAGGGGATCTCCAGAGAAGAGAAAAGGTATTTTTGAATAATTAATTGCCCCTAGGAATTACCAGGTTTTAAAGAATATTTCCACTTTACTTTACCAAGGTTTACAATTCACTTTTGCTGTAAATGATAAATTGCTCGACTTGACCTTGTGTCAAGAGTGAACATTTTTTTATTGTTTTAACCTTAAACCCTTCAGGCTACCTAATCAAGTAGTCTTTTTAACGCCCCTCAGGCAATCAATTGTAAATTTTAATTTTAAGTTAAGATCACTGTGAACCATCAACTGGTAATAAAAATATTTTTGTAATATATTGTTTTAAAAAAATCTTATTCTTTTATTTCTCTGGGAAAAGTCTGAGTCACAAGAGGTCACAGCTGATAATTATTGGCTGATCATTTCTGCGGTCTTCTGTACTATTAAAGTACTCTTGACCTGGCGCCCAAGTATTTTTATACAAAATTTTAAGTAGAAGTAGATCAAGCCGGTCATTGTCAAGCTGTGATTTTTCTGGTGATATATCTAAAGGTATCTAAGTGCCAGCCTCTAGCAAATCCACTTATCCATGACCTCCGTATTCAACTGAGCAGCCGATAGGCAACAAAGAAAAAATTCATTACGTCACATCTCCTGGATGAGAGGAATTAAGGTAATGTAATTAAAGAGGAGAGGCGTTACAAAGCAAATAATGATGCTTTAAAAATCCCACTCAAACGGAAACTAAATAGAGTAGCGTTATACACAGGAGCTAGCGTGTCTTCTATTCGGAGAATTCATGACGAAGATGAGGAAAGAAAGCGATTACATCCGGATATTTTATTATAGTCACCGGGTAAAAAACGACCTCGCCCAACAGTGGTTCAAAGAGTTGATGATTTTGATTTTGGGATAACTAGACGCACCATTTAAAACTTTATTTGGATTTTAAGGTTGTGCCTACAACAATAAAACTCCTTAACGAATTAAAAAAAGAAATTAATTTTCGTTACGGAAGAGAATCCCTAGGCAATTACTTAAGACCAATGGTTTCTACTGACAAAAATGCCAAAATAAACGAAAAATATTAATGGAGAGGCCCAATATTTTGCACTGGCAATATAAATATATAAAAGCCATAAAAATACCGTGGTGAAGGTCGCAATATTATTTACATAGATGAGACATGGGTGCATAACGATTTGACTTATAAAAAATGTTGGCATAGTGATTCTGTTTTTGGTATAGTAAGCAACATTAGCTCCACAGGTAAGTTTAATGAAATCAAAATTAAGAAGTAGTAAATCAACCACGTAATTTCCAAGAAATGCTGTTAGGAATATTCTATAAACGAACTGTTTGTCTCCTTATATACTCTTAAATGTTAGGGGTAATATATGGATGAATACTATTGTGTAATTAAATAGTTTACATTTAATTATCTGTTTTAGGACGACTTATAGTAGTAAATGATGGATCGGAAAATGGTTTTGTGGATAATCTCTAGTCTCTAGTTGTGGATAATTCTCTAGTTTTTAAAGCAGGACTAGCTCAAGGCGTTACCATGGGCAAATGAACCAAGCCAATTTTACAAAATGGCTTACGGAAAAGTTGTTACCGAACATTCCAGGAAATTCGGTTATTGTAATGGATAATGCGCCGTACTATTCCGTTCAGGGAGAAAAAGTTACGACAAAATCCACACTAAAGAAAGACATAATATTTCTTAGAAACACCATGGGACAGGAAAGACTGTCGGGGTTGCCAATTCTGGCAATTGAAAACCAAATTGCGCGAAAAATAGACGTGTCTCCCATTGTATCGTTCTTTCCAAATAATAAGGCGAGGAAAATTTTTTTAAATTAGATCAGTGATTTTATTTTTTATATTTTGTTATGTTGCTTGTTATTGCTTTTAATTTTTTGTGATTTTGTTTTGTTCGTTATATATTTTTTCAATAAACGTAAGTAGATACTTCGTTTTTTTAATGGGTAGGGGGCCCGTAACGGCATCACTACGCCACTGTGCCACGAAAGTGAATATTGCCCCCCCAAGTGATGAGCCACACTGTAGCAGCATTCTGGTATACACTACTAAGTCGAGGTAAGTAAAAAAATCATATTCATAGAGTATCTAATATTATTCAACAATTTTGCAGGTAAATCGGAACAACGTTCGCTGGCAAAAGCAACATTTGTAAAGGAAGTGAATCAGCTATTTGACAGCTTCAATGGCAGCAGTTTCACCATCTGATGGAAAATAGTTGAAATGCTCCGTGACCGAGCAATCAGCCCACCACGAGTATTGGAAGCAGCATTTGCAATTGTTAAGAGATGGCAGTTCCGAAGACTTACCAAAACAGGTAGCATAAAAACTAGCAAACCGCCTTCCCAAATTGGTTGGTTGACCGATTTGAATGGCATAAGACAAATTTAGAACTATTTGCATTTACGAGGAGTTATGTCGATAAGAACTCGCTCTCTCAACCAAGATGCTTTGGAAAATTTATTTGGGGCCGTTCGTGGTTGCTGCGGGAGTGGAAACAATCCAACAGCGGTGCAGTTTTCAGCTAGTTTAAAAACTCAAATTTTAAATGGACTAACTCGGCACAAAATAGTTGGCAGCAATTGTGAAGAAGATGCGCATATGAGTTGCTGACAAATCTCACACAATTTTTAGATGCGGAAGCTGAACCACACGCGCCTTCAAGTTCCAAACCATATCTCAGCAAACGTTAGGTGAAAATGTCTCTGATGCAATAGCCCAGGCGGTTCAACAAGGAGCAACAGCGAGCAGTGTTGAAAATTGGAATGCCTTGGTGGTGCAAACGGAGAAACTAAGATAATATACAAGCTCGCAAAGACACAATGGTATCCAATATCAAGTGTCACTGTAGTGCCATAACTGCCACACGTGCTCTCAATATCTTATTTGTTATATTTATTATTTGTTATTGTATATAAAGTAAAACTAGTTCACGCGGTGTAAACATACCCAGTAAAATTGCCAGCTAAGACATTTTTCGGATCGAGGCCGACTTCATCCAATTAGTGTAAATACCTAAGTACCGACCTAGTCAACATTATATAAGGCGGTAACTAGGTCACCCAACAGAATTCATTCCAAGACATTCGCACATACTGCATGTCTGCAGTCTGTGCTGTGTCATTATTTAATCCAATGTCAATACCGAATAAACGTTATTAATTGTTCCTGGCGAGTTTCATTCGAATGCCATTACGTCATTACATGGCGATCCTGCCACTACGTTGTGGAAATATGGCAATGTAGGGCGAACAGATGGAAAAGGAGATAATATTCATGTAAGTGTTGGCTACTACTATCTAATAATGGGGCAGTCCGAATCAAAGGAGCTGGAACAAACCGAGAACGGCGCGGTCAATGCGAACTTCATAGCCCAATGCGAACTTCATAGTCCAGGAACGAACATTGGACGTGGGCATAATGATGGCAATTATTATTGCACTGATGATCCTCCAGTTTTTGATGAAACTATAAAAAATCCACAGAGGCCACTTAAAAAGGAACGTGAAGCGGAATATGGCAGCATCCATGGCGTCCATGTCCCAGGTGTAAGTCGCCGTTCCGGTGGAATATAGACGTAACTGCAACTTTTTCAGAAAATCATTTGTTGGTTGATACGTATGCAGAACAATACGATTTATTAGCTGAAACAGAGCCATAAATGTAGTTCCAATATTAGCCGCTAGATGGTAGTTGCGTCCTTGTGCGACGCTCATCACATCCGTTATTAATCCGCGACAACACGGACGCATTAGTCAGTTGTTTCACAGTTGTTAGTTAGAACGTACACGTTTTTAGTGCAACATCGCCGTAAGTGCTATTCTGGACCTATTATTAAATTTTGTGTTCTCTATTTTTAGAAGGAGAAAGACGTAAGTATACTTTGTGCCTATTTAGAAATTAAAATTGTAGAAATTATTGTTTTGGCTGAGTAGAACAAAGGCTTAATTGTACTTTACGCTCATGTTTCTCAAAAAATCTACGAAAAATTAATATCACATGGACGTAATTGTACATTATGTCTTTATACCTCCAAATACTTATGCTTTATTACAGCATAAATGTTTTTTGTGACTTTTTACATCCAAATGTGCTTGAAACTTGGTCTGAGCTGTAGTGCACACTAAAGTCATAAATTAATAAATTCTCAATTATTTAACTGTAGGTCCTTTCACACTTCACATGCATTATTTCCTGAAACAGATTTCTCTTCTTGTTGCAGCAAAATGAGTTCTAGGACTCATTAATAAATGTTCTAGACGCACCAAATTAAATGTGAAGTATTTATCTAATGTTGATTACTCCCTCAATTCTCCTTTGATTTCAGATGAGATAGAAGAATTTCTCTCTTATGCACAAGGTCGTCCTTACCGGAGATCTTGGAGCATTGGGCTTTGGCAACGCAGGAGAACCGCTATAGCCTTATTCGGCTTCAATTACAATAGTACTGTCCCTCCAGCCAAGTTTCACGGATGGTTTGCAGCAAAGAATTTAACCCGAGCACATTCAGTCAGCAAAATTTCGAGTCTACTCCAAACAACCCAACATGATTCTGATGAAACATTCGATGTCTTAAAATCCTTTGTAAAAGTGCGAAAAATGTAAAAATGATTGGTGCGTCTCCTGATGTATTATCGAATGAAGTTAATGTACTGTCGAATACTCATCCTACATTATCTAATACATTTGCAGAGAACCATAATGGGGAACTATCTAGACATGACTTACAGCTAAGTGGTTTGTCCGATCTCCCAAGCAATTCTGTCTCAACTGGAGATTCATTTTTGCCAGACGAATCAAGTAATATCGCAATTTGTACTCCTATTGTATGCAAATTAAAAAATATATCTGTACTAGATACAAATGATAAGAGTGAAATCTCTAACTTCTCAGATCGGAAAATGATTCAAAGCACTTCTAGCAAAAGCCCCCTTAAAGAAAATCAAGCATTCAATATACCTACAGTCTATCCTGCTGAAATTTCTAGTCATCATTCCACACCTAAAGTTTCAGATAAACATAACTATCTAGTCGAAAACCAAGGTAGCACAAGAATGAAAATTAGAAAAGTAAACCAGAGTTACAAAGATTTCAGTCACTCAGAAGAAGAGGAACCTTTTTCTGCAGGATCGAGTGATGACTATCAACCTGATGATGAAGATTCTTCATCAAGCGAAACATCAGACAACATTGAAAATACTTCTATTAACAATGATACTAATCAGAATGAAGAACTTTTAAATGCTCCATTAAAGAAAGGGAAAAAAAGAGTTAGAGATTAGGACAATTGGAAACAAGTGAAAGCCAAGAGATTTAGAAATTTAGGCAAAGAGTATACTTCAAGAACTGGAAAGATAGTCCAAGCCAGAAACATGAAACCTGCTTGTACTGACAAATGTGTTCTTTCCTGCTCAAAAAAAATTTCTGAAGAATTTCGTACCCGTTTATTTAATGACTATTGGGGCTTAGGATGTTTACAGCGTCAACGGGATTTCCTTGGTTCATGTGTGGAGAAATTAACTTTGAAATATAGACGAGTGTCATCTGCACGTCCAAGGAAACCAAACTGTGCATTCTATATCCATGACAATGGGAAAAAGATCAGAGTATGTAAGACCTTCCTGATCAACACATTGAGTATATCAGAAAAGGTAGCGAGAACTGTGATTCTATCAAAAGTTTCCGAACGGGGAATTATCGCAGAAGATCGGCGAAGAAAACACGAAAACCATAAGAAAATTGATGAAGAAATGCTAAATTCTGTACTTGATCATATCAACTCGATTCCCCGAATCGAGAGTCATTATGTTCGTAAAGAAACAAATCGAGAGTTCATAGATGGCAGACTCACAATTGCGGAAATGCATAGGAATTATTGTGAGAAAAGGTCTGCTGCTAAACAAATACCAGTCACATACGATTATTACTCAAAAATCTTCAACACAAAGTTTAATATTGGCTTCTTTGTCCCAAAGAAAGACCAGTGCGATCTTTGTGAATCGTATAAGAATTCATCGGAGAATGAGAAGAAAGAAATCGAAAGGAAGTATTTCCAACATCTGGAAGAGAAGAATTTAAGTCGTGAAGAAAAAGAAAGAGACAAGAAAAAAGGAGAAGCGGGGGAAATTTCCTTGGCTATTTATGATTTACAGGCAGTGCTGCCTGTACCAGTAGGGTACACCTCAGCTTTCTTCTATAAATCGCGCTTAAACTGCTATAACTTTACTGTGAGTTAAATTTTTCGTGTGTCAGCATATTGTTTACACCTTTTTTTTTAGATAACGGAAATAACAACGAGTTCAACAAAGTCATTTTTTTGGCATGAAGTTTTCGGTAATAGAGGTGCTATTGAAATAGGGACCTGCGTTTTGCTTTATCTACAAGAACTGTCGCAAAACCAACCCGGAATAGACGTAATTTTCTACTCCGACAACTGCATGGGACAACAAAAGAACAGGTGAGCTTTATTAAAATGGTTAAAGTTACAATTGTTTTCATCTTCACTCATTTTTTCCTCTTCAGGTTTCTCATTGCAGCGTATCTGTATGCGGTAGAGCGCTTTGAAATCGGCTCAATCATACACAAATTTCTGGTACGGGGGCACACTCAGAACGAAGCAGATGCAGTGCACAGCGTTATCGAAAAAAAAATTTCCTTAGCCAAGAAATCTGGACCTCTCTATGTTCCGGAGCAATATGTCACGATTATTCGGACAGCAAAGAAAAAAGGAAATAAGATAGATGTTAAGGAGATGAGTTTTGAGGACTTTCTTGACATTAAGAGGTTAGCTGACGAAATGGGACTTACCATCAATAAAAATACCACAGGAGAGAACTTTAAAATTAATGAAGTTAGACTCTTGCAGTTCATAAAAGGAAAGGAAGAATTTTATTATAAGACAAGCTACAGACAGGAAGAATGGCTTCGGGTGGATTATAGACCAAGACAAAGATCAAAGAAGCACACAAAAGATGTGGTTATAAAAAATGCCTACAGCAAACCGTTTCAGTTATCTGAAAATAAAAAAAAGGGTTTACAGAGTCTATTCAAGGATAATCTTATTCCAGCATTCTACAAAAATTATTATGAAGCTATGTTACATTAAATCCAAACAACTGTTTTGCTTTTCTGTACAATGTCAAAAGTTTTGTTTTATTACTATCTTTGCGTATTTCGTACCTAGTTAATTTCAGTTAATTTATTCGCTGTTACACACGGTATTGGTTGATACTACGTACTCATGTATAAGTGCCTGATAAGGCACTCATACATACTACGTACTCATGTATAAGTGCCTGATACTACGTACTCATGTATAAGTGCCTGGAAATATTTTCAATAATACATAATAGTTGTGTTTTGTAGTTGCCATTATTGATCTCAGGATATAATTTTAATTTAGATGAGTCTGTGTATTTGATAAAGAAGTTCAATAAAAATGGACATAAATGTAATATAGTATTTTTTTTTCGGAAGAACAAAGACATAATATCAAATATCTTTTTTAATTTCAATGACAGGAAAAATATTTTTATGACATATTATAATATGCATTTTTTATAGCATGCTACTATATTTTCATATTGTTGGATATATTGGGGTATTCACAACAATAAAGTTTAAAAACACGCTATCGTTTTTAGTGTCTCCTGTAAAATTCACTAATTTGCAGTTACGTCGATACTGCATGTCTGCAGTCTGTGCTGTGTCATTATTTAATCCAATGTCAATACCGAATAAACGTTATTAATTGTTCCTGGCGAGTTTCATTCGAATGCCATTACGGCATTACATCACCATTGCGGTCATATGAAAATGGATTGTTTTCATTACAAAAAGGATTTTCAATATAAAAATATAGAAAGAAAAGAATGGTCAAAACTGTCCAACTAACCGAACCATCAATATCAAACGACAAAAATTTTGGTTTCGCATTGCATTCATGGTTGAAGACTATCAGTGTGAAGAGTATCAGCTTTATTTTGGACTCTGGAGCATCTGATCATATTATCAACAGAGATGACCTATTTTCTAGTTTCATCTAACTGAAGATTCCACTGAAACTTTCAATTGCAAAAAATGGAACCTTTATTACCGCAACAAAGAAGGGTGCAAATGTATCGAGTAATGTGGGAATATCAGGAGTTAGACGATGTCCTTTACTGTCCATATGTAGCACATAATTTATTGTTTGTGCGAAGGATGCAGCAGGCTGGACTGACCATAGTTTTTAATCAAAAAGGTGTAGAGGTAACCAAAATGGAAAAATTATATTGCATAAGTATATAATGGCATATGTCAGAAATATAAACTATGACATCAACGCTTAGGTCACATTGACAAATCAAAACTTATAGAATTAAAAAATAAACATATGATCGAAGATATAGGTCAAATCGATCATACTACCAACTGATAATTTATGTGAAGGGTGTATAGATGGTAAACAACAACGAATGCCATTTGCAGAAGTCTAAAATAAGACTCATATAAATAGGCCATTGTTTATTTTTCATTCTGACGTTTACTCCAATTCCTCCATCAACAATTAATAACAAAAATTATTTTGTAATTTTTGTTGATGAATACACTCACTACTGTGACTTTACGATTTAATTACAAATAAATCAAATGTTTTTGCAGTTTTTCAAGATTACATTGCTAAATATGAAGCTCACTTCAATTTGAAACTATCTAATTTGTAGTGTTATAATGGAGGGGAATATTTATCGAAAGATATTAAAGATTTTTTATGCAAAAAGGCATTAGCTATCATTTGACAGTTCCAGGAACCCACCCCACAATTAATTGGTGTATCAGAGCGTATGATAAGGACATTAACTGAAAAAGCTCGTGTAATGCTAAACTGTGCTGGTTTAGAAAAGTTGTACTGGGGTGAAGCAGTTCTTACTGCCACTTTTCTAATAAATTTATCCCCAACTAAATCTCCGAAACAAAGCAAAGCACCATACGAATTATGGCACAATAAAAAACCTAAATTAGGGTAAGTCCGGGAGAGATGCGCTCGCGGTAGAGATGCCGATTACGCGTAGTTCAGAAAGCAGCCAGCCGTTTTATCAGTGGTTTACAAAGGGACTCCTTCCTTTTATTAACAACCTAAGGTAGTGGTGGGAATTCTAGTTCCTTTGCGGGAACTAGTTCACTCGATCTCGTCCACCAAAAGGAATAGTTCATGGAACTAGTTCTTTAGTTCACATGCTCCATTGAACAGAAACCACGGTTCTGCAATGAAAACAAATAAAGTCTCACCTTGTTTTTGGACAACTAGCATATCCACGTATGGATAATCTAGATAATACGAGTACATAAGAATTGAAATGTTATTGTTATTATTATGTACTATATAAATAAAAAACAGAAAGTAGGTATACTAGTATATTATATATGAAACACACCTAATAGGAAACTAAAACAAGCAAAATAAAACATCCATACATATACCTATAAAATATACAGTAAAATAAAATTAATTAAAAGTTGCTATTTAGAAATAATATTTGCGATACTTTCTTAGATTTTAGTTGTAAACGTTTTTCTGTTATTATTTGCCCCGCTTTAGAAAAAATTCGTTCGCAGGGAACTGAGGTTGCAGGAATACATAGACGTTTTTTAATAAACTTGTATAGTGTTGGATATACGTGGCGACGTCCAAACCACCATTCTAAGGGATTTTCATTGCGGTTAATAAGAGGTTCGCCCAAGTAGCGATCGAATTCTATTGTAACCGCCGCGCGGTAGAATTTTTTTCCTGAATAAGGTTGCTAACAGTGAGCGTTGTCGAAAACGGACCACATTGGCGTTGATGCTTCTGGTAATGTTGGCTGATGCGCAGGTTGGGGTTGTACTACAGTCTCAGATGAACTAGGAGTGGCAGTATAAGAGGCGAGTTTCTTTCTTAACATTGTAACGGTTACGTTATATTTTCGTTCATCCTTGAATCCATATTTTTTGAATCTTGGATCCAGTACTGTTGATATATATATATAATATGTCTATATTCTCAACATTACCAAATCTTTTAAAACAATTTTGACGGAAAACTTCTAGAACAGCTTTTAGTTCCGGTTCTGTGCCCTCTTGCGTACAATGGGTTTGAAAGTGTTGATATATTGCGTGTACGAATATTAAAATTTTTGAAATGGAAATGAAAAATTTTTTTCGGCACTAATTTCCCGTGTAATGTCTTCTGTGTAATATATTCACCAATTTGTCTAATATAACCCACTCTGTAGCATTTAGTGTGTTTAAGTCTGTATTTTCCAGGGCTAATGTGGAAATTAATGCGTCTTTTATTGTTACAGCTCTTTCCATCATATCTAATGTCGAATTCCATCGGGTTACCACATCTTGTTTTAATTTAATAAAGTCCTGGTAACCCCAAGGAACTGCTATTTGTTTTAATCCATTTTGCACTAAAAGGTTAATAGAGTGAGCAAAACAACCTCTTGATTTCCAACCATTATTACTCACAGCTGCAAGAATATTAGCTGCGTGGTCACTAACAATACAAGCAATCTTGTTTTCTGTTTGAAATTCGTAAAATTTTGATGCAAGTAAGGCTCTTAAGTTTTCCGCGCTGTGTTTATCACCATAAGAAAAACAGTCAATTAAATGGGATTTCAATATCAGGGACTCATTATTGTGAAATAAATAATGAACTGTTAATGCTGTAAAAGTTTCGTTATTTATCGATGTCCATGAATCAGTAGTGATGCTAATAAAATCAACTGAATCGAGATCCGCTTGAATTTTTTCTCTGGTTTTTTCATAAATTTGCAGCATTAACCCTTCACTTAACGTTTTTCTGGAAGGTACTTTATAACCCGGTATTGCTATTTTCATTAATTTTATAAATTCTGGGTCTTCCACTATAGAAAAAGGATAGTATCTTTTTACGATCATTCGTAGTAATTGGCTGTCCAGTTCTTTGCTTTTAGATATAGGTACGGGCTTAGTATCTCGCAAAAATGAGGATATATCTGTTTGAAATGGAGACACTTTGAATTATTTCGGCTGATTACTGCTTCTTGTGCTTGGTTCTGCAATTTTTTTTACTAATATCCGTTTTTAACCCTAGAATACTGGACATTCGTAAAATTTACGACGCGAGCTTAAAGTCGTTAAAGTTCGAATACTTCCGGGCTATGCATCGCCGCGTGTCTCTAGCTATTTTCCTAATTAGTCCACAGCTAGCCAATGGTGCATTCGGTTGTCGCATTTTTTACCGCTAAGTGACATATTTCGCGGGCTCGTCGTAAATTTAACGAAAGTCCAGTGTTTACGTTAGTTTTTATTGTAATAATTATTGTGACTAGTGCGTCGATAAATTGGGCTAGTTGTTATCTTTTTGAGAGGTAAGGCACATTTTTGATATTTTGATACTTAGATAATTGTTTTTTTGTTAAGATGGCGCGTAAACC
>CAXKVY010009390.1:0-26961 GCA_964058915.1 Tetropium fuscum | reverse complement strand
TGTGTATAATTAAACAAGTTTATCTTTTATATAAACAATATAGTGATATTTTAGACATTGGACTATTCTGCCCTGTTAAGGATAAACGTCGTATGTGAACATTTTTTAGTTTTGAGTAATTGAAGAAATACTGAATACAATTGTACCATCATAGGTATTTTGGTGTATATATATATATGTATATATATATATGTATACATATATATATGTATATATATATGTATATATATATATATATATATATATATATATATATATATATATATATATATATATATATATATATATATATATATATATATATATATATATATATATATATATATATATATATATATATATATCACTATACACTTATTTTTGATGTTTTCAAATTCTGAAGGAGAGTTTTGTTAGTTACGACAAATATGCTTAACAAATGTTGAGGAACAATGTCTATGGTTTCTCAACAGCTTTGTCAGGTTACTTATGTTCTGTGAGTTCTGTGGTTAGTGGTTAGTAATAGGTTAGTTAGTAGTGAATATTATCTATAGTTAGTAGTCTATGATGAGAACAAGATGAAGGATGTTAGTTGTATGTTTATAAAGAATAAAGCAGTAAAGTAAGAATAAGTGTATAAGAATATCCCACCAAACTTAACAGGGTTATGGTCCCAAGCTCGCCGGTAAGCAAACAGGTGGATGTCCGAGTATTCAGCAGTAAGTACATATTTGTAAGTGAAAATTGTAAGAATTGTCCAGAACGAGGTCGCCATGTTGTCGAGGGAAAAATACGTTATAGTGCCGTTCGCAGGTGAAAACTTTACAGTCTGGTCGTTTAGGATTAAAAGTATACTAAGAGAGAGTGGAGTACAAGAGGCTATCGAGGTTGAAAACTTTGCTGCTACAGAAGATAATGCTACGTTGGAAGCCCGTGCACAAGCTATATTAATAGGCGCAGTGGCTGATAGTCACTTAGGGTACATCAGGGATGCAGATACAGCGTATGCAATGTACAAAAATTTAGAAAACAACTTTAAGAAGAAGGGTGTTCGCAGTCGTTTATTTTTAAGACGAAAATTGGGTGACATGAAGTACAACGAGAAGAGTTCACTATTAAACCACTTCGTAGCAATGGAAGAAATTTTTTCTCAATTAAAAGACGCAAACAATGAACTAACTGACGAAGAAAAAATAAATTATATACTAATGTCAATGCCTAAGTCGTACGAAACGATCATAACCGCGTTAGAAACAATAGAAGATATCAAACTGGATTTTGTCAAGGATCGTTTACTAGGAGAGGAAGAAAAACGAAAAAAATCTAACTTTGTCAATCAAAATGTTAGCTGTGCCTTTTTATGTTATACATGTGGCAAGCCAGGTCATAAAAAGTTCCAATGCAGGCAGCGAAGATACCCAGTACAAAATCAAAACATGGAAGGACAAGGTACGAGTGGATATCAACATTTCAAAAGGCAGGAAATACAAAATCAAAACATGGAGGGACAACAAGGTACGAGTAGATATCAAACCTTTAGAGGACAGGAAGTGCATCATAGACGTGGACGACAAAATTATACCAGAGGTAGAGGACGAGGAGGACCTAGCGTATTTGCAGCGGAGGATGAAAACGAAGAGAAGATTGTCTTCATGTGTGACCAACCTAGTAAGGTGTATAAGTGTAACGCAAGTGCTAAAACTATAGAGTGGTGCATTGAATCCGAAAAACATATCAGCAGCCAAAAATGGAAGTGTCTTAGAGGCCATTGGAATTGGCAATATACAGGTTAGATGTTCTGTAAACAAGGTAAATACTTTGTGTACAATAAAAAATGTTTATTATGTACCAGAATTAAGGAAAAATTTATTGTCTGTGTCAAAAATGGAAAATGTAGGTTTAAAAGTTGTTTTTTCTAATGGTATTGTTAAGATTTATAAAAATGATTCATTGATAATTGTGGGTAACAAAACTAGATCACTATATACTGTAAACATGGAGTTAGAATCATCTGAATGTAACTATTTGACGTCAAAAGATAAAAATGATATATTGCAATTATGGCATAGGCGATTTGGCCATTTAAGTATCAAAAGTATTAACACATTAGTCAAAAATAATTTAGTTGAAGGTATAAACGATATTAAACCGAATAATAATGACACTTTATGTGAACCATGTTTGTTGGGTAAAATTACAAGACAGCCATTTAACAATAAAGGTTATCGAGCAAAACGACCATTAGAATTAGTACACAGTGATGTATGTGGGCCAATTAGTCCTACCACATATGACGGTTATAATTACTTTGTCACTTTCATTGATGATTTCACTCACTTTGTGATAACATACTTAATAAGACATAAGTCCGAGGTATTTGAAAAATTTAAAACTTACTATAATTATGCTACCAAGCATTTCAATGCAGATATCTTAAAATTAAGAACAGATAATGGTAGGGAATATGTATCTAATGAATTTCAGCAGTTTTGTAAGGACAAAGGTATAACTTTACAATATACAGTAGCATATAATCCAGAAATGAATGGGGTCGCTGAGCGGATGAACAGGACCTTAGTAGAAAAGGCTCGAACTGTTTTACTAGACTCTAGTATGCCTAAGAAATTTTGGGGAGAAGCTATTTATTTTTCAGCTTATGTAACAAATAGAAGCCCAACAGCATCGAAAGAAAAGGCACCAAGCGAGTTGTGGGAAGGTAGGAGACCTAACGTAACAAATTTAAGAGTGTTTGGGAGTGTTGCTTATAATCACATTCCAAAAGAATTAAGGCATAAACTTGATGCAAAAGGGAAGAAAATGATAATGGTTGGATATAGTTCTAGTGGATATAGGTTATGGGATGAAGAAAATCAAAAGATTGTTGCAGCAAGGAATGTGGTATTTAATGAAAATCCTAAGAAACAGGAAGAGGTAATAAATATAACAGATTGGGAGGAGTACGGAAAAGAAAATAGTGGTGAACAAAAGAGAAAAAGTTATGACGATAGAGAAGAAAAAGAAGAATCTGAAAGAAGTGAAGAAACACAGATAAGTAAACGCATCAAACAAAAACCAATATGGCATAATGACTATATAACGGATTTCGACGAAGATGACGAAGGTCGTGATGAGGCACTGTGTGCTTTATTAGTAAATCAATGGAGCGACGATGTACCGGTTAAATATGAAGACATAATATTAAGAGAAGATAAGGAGCTGCGGAAGAAAGCCATAGATGAAGAAATTAAGGTACTAGAAGAAAGTAAGACATGGGAAATAGTTCCAGAATCAAAAGCAAACAATAAAATACTAGATTGTAAATGGGTTTTCACTAAAAAATGTATAAATGATAAAAATATATGTAAGGCAAGATTAGTGATTCGTGGTTTCCAGCAGCAAGGACATTTAGAAGATATATACTCACCTGTATTGAGACTTCAGACCTTAAGAATGTTGTTATCGGTAGCAGTTCATAGAAACTATCATATACATCAGATGGACGTTAAAGGGGCTTTCCTGTATGGTAGGATTGAAGAACAGGTATTTGTTAAACCTCCAATAGGCATTTATATTAAAGACGGATGTGTTCTAGAGTTAAAGAAATCACTGTATGGATTAAAAAAATCACCAAAATATTGGTATGAATGTTTCACTGAAATAATTAAAAATTATGGTTTTAAACGATCAGAAAATGATTTTTGTTTGTACTCAAAAGATAATCTTTATTTGTTACTGTATGTCGATGACTTATTAATTTTGGGAAGCAATTTACATGCTATAGAGTCACTTAAAGAATTTTTAAAAACAAAATTTAGAATGAAAGATATGGGAAGTGAAAA
This sequence comes from Tetropium fuscum, assembly GCA_964058915.1. NCBI lineage: Eukaryota > Metazoa > Arthropoda > Insecta > Coleoptera > Cerambycidae > Tetropium > Tetropium fuscum. The sequence goes on along the minus strand of CAXKVY010009390.1, from coordinate 23,143 downwards.
ATTAACATATTTGGGAATTTCAATTCACAAAGATTCTAATGCTATGTTTATAGATCAGTCTAAATATTTACAAAAGGTATTAAAGAAATATAGAATGGAAAATTGTAATAGTATTGATACCCCTATGGACGTTAACTTCAAAATAGATAAACAAGATATTGATGAATCATATGAAAGGCAATGTAGATCACTTATAGGTTCGCTAATGTATGCAAGTATAGGTTCAAGACCAGATTTAGTCACTTCTGTCTGTTATCTTAGTAGATTTCAGTCACAACCAAATGAACATTTGTGGAAAGCACTCAAAAGGATTTTAAGATATGTCAAAGGCACCTTAGATTATAAACTAAAATATGTAAAAGTTGATGAAAGTTTATCAATCGTAGGCTATGCAGACGCGGATTGGGGAAGAGATACCGACAGAAAATCTACATCTGGTTATTTATTTAAAATATATAATAATACAGTTATATGGAGATCTAAAAAACAAAAAGTTGTAGCGCTTAGCACAACAGAAGCGGAATTTGTATCATTATGTGAAGCTTCAGTTGAAGCATGTTGGATTAAGAAACTATTATTAGATTTAAACATTGATGTGAAAAATATAACCATTTTTGAGGATAATCAAAGTACAATAATGTCTGTAAAAAATTCTGATCAAAAGAGGCTGAAACATATGGATATTAAATATAATTTTGTAAAACAGAAAGTAGAAGAAGGTATTATAAATGTTCAATATATTTGTACACAAAGACAAATCGCAGATATTCTCACAAAACCTTTGAGTAAGAATATGTTTAAACTAAACGTAAAAGAACTTGGTTTGTGTGACGAAACTATAGACATTGAGGAAGAGTGTTGAGGAACAATGTCTATGGTTTCTCAACAGCTTTGTCAGGTTACTTATGTTCTGTGAGTTCTGTGGTTAGTGGTTAGTAATAGGTTAGTTAGTAGTGAATATTATCTATAGTTAGTAGTCTATGATGAGAACAAGATGAAGGATGTTAGTTGTATGTTTATAAAGAATAAAGCAGTAAAGTAAGAATAAGTGTATAAGAATATCCCACCAAACTTAACAACAAAGATTAATAGAAATGTTATTCTCTATTAGTGTCGTGCGTCGTAAAAATTAAAGAGTACTAGTTATATCAAATCAAACATTTATTCGATGATACGTTTTATACAATATTATAGAGATGATGTTATATCATAACTGTCATATAAAAACTGCCAAACTATTCATCATCATCTGCTTCAGGGTGTATTGTATTGACACTGCCAAATTTTTCCAAAAATGTAACCTATTACTAGGAATAATACCACTATAAATCTGCTTAATAAAGTGTCCTTTCTTTCTTGAGTTACACCGCGAACGGTGGTTTTCTAAAATAACCTTAGTGCATTGTTTCCTACATTTGATTCCACATGCTGGCCTCACCGAACGAGTCATTCTTTTCTACTGGATAGGGCTGGAACCTTTGATGTAACTATAACACTCGGAGTAGTTTCCACAAACACCAAAACACTTTCACTTCGCTCGACGCGCGTTTCGCCAACCAAGTGATGCCAACTTGGTTCGTACTGGTATCTTTTCATACCAGTACTATCAGATATATCCCTAATGACTCTCACCACTGCTATCAACATAAAATGGCAAGTTTGAATTTTCTTGTCCATCGTTTACTAAGTTTCCCTCTCAGTAATGAGAGGTTTGAAAAAGAAAAAGTATTAATTAAAGATATAGCTGTGAGTAATGGTTATCCTAGAGATATAGTTGAAAAACTAATTAGGAAGCGTAAATTTAAGGACACACTTCGTAATTCTACGACCTTTCAAAAGGATATAGAGGCTCCAAAATATGTATCCATCCCGTACGAACCCCGGTTTACTCGTGGTTTGAGTAAGGTTTTCAAAAACGTGGGTATAACAGCGATTCATTCCTCGAGTAATGAATTACAACAACTTTTAGACAATCCAAAGGATAAAATTGTTCCAAATGAAAGGTCTGGGATTTAGGAAATTAGTTGTGATGATTGTGATCGAAAATATGTTGGACAACATCAATTAACACCAGATTTAAAGAACATATGGCTCATCTAAAATATGGAAGAACAGATAAGTCTAGTGTTCCACAACATGCTTTTGACAACAATCATAGAATAGATATTAGTAATTTAAGATTAGTCAGAAATGTGACCAATAATAGACAATTGGATGCATTTGAGAGTATAGAAATTGTAAAATGTAAAAGTAGTATGAATAGCGACAAGGGACCTATACCGTATAGCCCGCTTTACGCGTTGCTTAGCAACTAATCATTGAAGCGTGACTAATGATTTCACCATAAATAGTATAAATAGGGTAGCTTTTTAATTTAAGATTAGTTTTAATCGTCTCCGGATGATGCCAACTTGGTTGGCGAAACGCGCGTCGAGCGAAGTGAAAGTGTTTGTGGAAACTACTTCGAGTGTCATTCTTTTCTCTTCAATTTTTCCTTTTTCTCGATCTTCCAGTAAAATGCTGAACCTTTTCCGTGTTCTAATTTCCCCAGTTTTTGTATATGCATTAGCCATTCGAATTTCAGATTGCTGAATTGCAGCACAAATAATATTATTAATTACTTCTGTTACAAAGTAAATGGCAGTAAAACAATTAGTGCTACAATTATCAGTGTTTACGTTGTTTGCTGGAGTAATAACTATATTTTCTATGATATTAATGCAAGATTCCTTACATTTAATAGTTTCTGGTTCCGAATTAGATGAGTCTGATGATGGCAATATAAAATCAGGATCAGCCTTTAAAAAATAATCGTTAATTGCGGAAATGAAAATATAAGGGTTAAACCAACAAAAAACTTGAGTTAAACCGTAATTTTTAATTTTGTCGTTAACGCTGTTTCAATCTAATTATTTGGCTCTTAAGCCTCTGCGATGTCGCTTACGCCGTTTTCGATGTCGCTTACGCCATTTTCTATGTCGCTTGCGTCCTTTTCGATGTCGCTTACGCTTTGAGTGTAATCTATTTTGTGAAATATAGTACCGATTCCAATGAGCCAAAAAAAACATTTTCGTATAAAAGTGCAGATACGAGGTTTTGCAGGCCGACCGATGATACATTTGTTTGATTACTTCAAACCAGTAAACCAGATCAACCAGTAAATTTAAAAATAAATAAAAAAAAATTTAAAATCCTTTTTTATTGAGTAAAATAATAGTTTTTTCAACAAAATGAGAATAAAAACAATATCTGTATGAGGGATAAAAATCGAATTCAATCTTGTTCTCGTTTTTTAACATTGCTGACTTTAAATATGGCAATTTTATTAATCAGCTCTTTGTTTTTTGATGCCAGTTGCACCATTCGCTTAGCTCTACTACAATAAAACTTGCTCGAGGCCATATTCTAAAACATACAATATTTATATGAAATGTATTCATGCCTACCTACATGTATTATTCAAGACTACCACCCTTAGACACTATTTTTGACACGATTAGAAAATTAGAAACTTAAAAGTTGTTTAAAAATTGTTAAACTACAACACAAATTTCATTTGATGAAAGAGAAATCCAGTTGTCGAATTTGTATCATAGATATCTTAATTTTATCTATTTTTACAGACTTTATACTGCCCTGTTAAGGATAAACGTCGTATGTGCACATTTTTTAGTTTTGAGTAATCGAAGAAATACTGAATACAATTCCTGCTGAATTTGGAGCATCCTGAATCTGCTTCAGGATGTATTGACACTGTCAAATTTTTCCAAAAATGTAACCTATTACTAGGAATAATACCACTAAGTCTGCTTAATAAAGCGTCCTTTTTTTCTTGAGTTGCACCGCGATTGATGGTTTTCTAAAATAACCTTAGTGCATTGTTTCCTACATTGGATTCCACATGCTGGCTTCACCGAATGATTCATTCTTTTCTCTTCAATTTTTCTTTTTTTTCGATCCTCCAGTGAAATGCTGAATCTTTTCCATTTTTGTTTCTGTATATACGTTAGCCATTCGAATTTCAGATTGCTCAATTGCAGCATCAATCATATTATTAATTAGTTCTGTTACAAAGTAAGTGAACTATTATTGCTACAATTACCAGTGTTTACGTTGCTTGTTTGCTGGAGTAATAACTATATTTTCTATAATATTAATGCAATATTCCTTACATTTAATAATAGTTTCTGTTTCCGAACTAGATGAGTCTGATGATGGCAATATAAAGTCAGGATCAGCCATTAAAAATTAATCGTTAATTGTGGAAATGAAAATATAAGGGTTAAACCAATAAAAAACTTGCATTAAACCGTAATTTTTAATTTTGTCGTTAACGCTGCGCTGTTTCAATCTAATTATTTGGACGTCATTTTCGATGTCGCTTACGCAATTTTCGATGGCGCTTACTTCCTTTCCGACGTCGCTTACGTTATGAGACATCTATTTTGTGAAATATAGTACCGATTTTAATGAGACAAAAAAAAATCATTTTCGTATAAAAGTGCAGATACGAGGTTTTGCAGGCCGACCGATACGATATACCGATAGATACGACACAAAGGCTTAACATGTTGTAATGTGGACATTTTTTATTAACAACACGGCTACAATTGTACTTACGACATTTAAACCATGTAATTTTCTGGGCGTTTTAGCAACATTTACGACTTTTGAACCTAACAAACCAACACGTAAGCTTGTTGTGAAGTGATATGTCAAAAATCTCGAAATTCATTAAGATTGCAGTTACAACGTTTATCCTTGACAGGGCAGTATACAATAGTAATAAATAATAAACACACAAAGGTGCTTTTAATAAAGATTAAAAGCACCAAACAACCACCACAACAACTTTTAAACAATATAAAATCGCCTACAAATGTCCAAGAATTACAACTGGTACTGCCGTATTTTGAGGTTAGGTTGTCTGCAAGTGACTCATACGTCAAAAGCCATCCCATAGGTATTGTTAAGGAGATTTGTCGTATTTACTATGATTTCAAGAAGTTTTGCCGTATGTACAAAGTGTTAAGGGCATTTGTCGTATCTACTGTGTAGATACGACACAAAGGCTTAACATGTTGTAGTATGGACATTTTTTATTAACAACACGGCTACAATTGTACTTACGACATTTAAACCATGTAATTTTCTGGATGTTTTAGCAACATTTACGACATTGAACCTAACAAACCGACACATAAGCTTGTTGTGAAGTGATATGTCAAAAATCTCGAAATTCATTAAGATTGCAGTTACGACGTTTATCCTTAACAGGGCAGTATTGTATTTAGACGTTGTTGTTCGTTTTTATCATAGTATAAATTCCGGTATGTATAAATGTGCACATCATAAAGTACCTAAGTTCAAATCATCCGAAATCTTAATAATCTGGGGCTGTGATCTGAGGCACAGTTTGGTATGTTATGTTTCAATGACAGTAATGAGACATAATAAATTATTACATAATAATAATTTATTATTATGTAATAAATATTATTATGATACACGTACCTAGTTGTAGCAAAATTATTGATACTCTATTTTTCGAAATTTATAGCAGCCTCTTCTTCCTATGACATTGCAATGCTCTGTATGATTCTGAATTCTTCTTATGTCTTCTCGTCTACTGTCTACTAGTTAGTTGTTATACAAACTAAAACCGAGTAATTATGAAAATTGAGATTTTATACTGTTAAAATAATAAAGATTATAATGGTAATTACAATTTATCTTTGGATAAGTTGTATGTTCGTTTAAATTATTTTCTATTAACTGGAAGAAAACATTTAAAAGAATAGTAATTTAAAAAGATAAGTTTCTGCGGACTGGAAAGTAGGCATACAGAAAGGGTATAAGTAATAAGAAAGTGTCACTGAAATTAATTCGGCATTTTAGGTCTATTTAAATTGTAATAAATTGAAATTGTTCACGCTTCTAGGTCTTGCCCTGGAAAACTCGTTTCCAACATTGAAGCACATGTGGTAAGATATCTTATACAGTAGTAGAGTAGAGACATCTTACAAATAATAGTGTGACTATCAGATTATAGTTAATTTTACGAAATTTAAAGTTGGCAGCTGTCAAATAACGATCGAAAACTGTCAAATAGCGAAATAAAAAATTAAATTAATGTTATAACTTTGTGTTTTTAGGTCATTGGATTTAAATATAATGTCAGATTAAAGAAATTTACAATTGGCAGCTGTTAACTAGTTGTGAAATAGCGATCAGAAAATAAAAATTTTAAAAAGTTTTTTGTTAGTTATAATTACCTAGTATTATGTTACACTAACACAAGCTTTTGGGTAGCCATACGTATTCAAAAAATGTGAACAAAATTCAGTTACGTTCAGTTCTTTTAGTAAATGTTTGAGTACTTTCTCAATTTATATTAATTAATTAATAAAGGAGCGTAGAATTGGACACAAAATTTTTTATCATTTAATATAGATACATTATATGTATATTTGATATTGCTAACTTCTGCATATGCGTAAGTTTTACCGTCGTACTTAGCATTACCCAATGTGTACCGCGAGGAGGTGAGCGATCGGACTTTACCATCATTTGGCCAGTGGCGGCTCCTCGAGGTGGGCAGGGTGGGCAGTGCCCACCCTAGGATTTAGGGTATAAATATAAAAGAAAAAACAATATTCAAAAAAATGTTTCAATCAAATGTCTATCGTGCAGAATGTTCAATATGTTTTAACACAATAGCATTTTAACAGATTTTTAAAAGTCTTAAGTAAGATTATAAATACAAAGTAACAAGTATATTATTAATCAGTTATCACATTCCGATTTAAATTTTGCGCGTTACGCACCCGAAATAAATTAGTAATAGGGACGATCTGTTTGCCCATACGGCAAGGGAGACCTGCTAATCATAGCTATGGGCAAGCCCGTAGATGACAAGCAGGCCTGTATTAATTCGCGATATACGTTCGAGGTATACGCGGCGACGATTGTGCGAACGAAACGGTAAACGTATGCCTAGGTTGTATCCAGCCTGAGACAGTCTGAGATGGGCTTGCCCGTAGGCAGACCTGCGCCGGTCGACCGTCACTTTTCTGAAGCGGCAAAGTAACTATTTACTGAACTAATAATTTTTGTCTTAAAACTTAATAATACATATTAAATACCGCGGTTCTAGATGAAATTTTATATCCGTACAATTCAAGTGATACGTAATCAGTCTGACAAATAATTGAAGAAATAACAGTTATAATTTATCACAATCATATTTTTCCTAGATTAATCTATTCATCCCCGTGACAAAATGAACTTTATGCGGATTTAATATGAAATATTTATAAAATATTTAACACAAAATCCATTTATTTAATCGAATTATATAATTTTTAAAAATTGATTTATATAAAAATAATATGGTTTATATGATAACTCTTCTCTTACAGTGGCGTCTATTACAGTGGCACATCTCTTACAGTGGCGGGTTTGCGGGAATTGCGCTCGTATTCTGCAATCTGTAACGGTCATTCGCATAGAGTTGCATAGTGCGTTGGTTGAGATATTGGCATATATATATATATATATATATATATATATATATATATATATATATATATATATATATATATATATATATATATATATATATATATATATATATATATATATATATATATATATATATATATAATTAATATATATTATAATATATACACAACCTACTAGGGATCAGCTCACATAATTTTATTTCTTTGTTTTCCTTTGTTTTCTTGTTAGTTAAAAAATGTTTCTTCTCACCCTGAAAGTTTTTTCAATTGATTTCTGTATGGTGCGATAATTTTGAACCAATGCATCTAAAGACATGGACCAAAAAACAAAATGTAGGAAAGGAATGGTTCTTAACAAAAATTGGTATTTTTAAAGAATTTGGTTACGAAATTATTCCACCGAGTGTTTAGAGTGTAAAATTAGGGTTATATAACAACCTTTTAGTTAGTCCTGTATAATACCTAAACCGTCCACAGTTAACAAAAGACTGGATATGCAAGTTGAAATTAGTCGTTTTATCTACAGTATTCTAAAAAAAATTATCAAAATTGGACTAAAAGTAAAAAAGTTATGAGACCTCAAATTTTAGCAAATATTAACGTAGTGCGATAATTTTGAACAGCAGTTTATATATATACATATATATATATATATATATATATATATATATATATATATATATATATATATATATATATATATATATATATATATATATATATATATATATATATATATATATATATATATATATATATATATATATATATATATATATATATATATATATATATATATATATATATATATATATATATATATATATATATATATATATATATATATATATATATATATATATATATATATATATATATATATATATATATATTTGTATTGAATTATAATACATTTTTTTTTCATATATATTTTTTTATTTTAAATTTAAATTGCTATGTTAGTATTGGGAACTGAAAATTAGTAATTTTTAATATCTATGAGAGGTCACTATGTTCCTATCAATAGAAAAAATGTAATTTTTAATTTCAGCTTTCAGTTTTGATAGGGAATTAATTGATTTGATTAAATGTGACCGATTGTCTTGTGGCTAATGTTAGTTCTCACATATTTACTAAGCTTTTGTCTCGTGGCATATCTATGGTCAATAAATTGCAAAGATGTTCTTCGTTTAAATAAGTAGGTAACAATATTATAAAAGAATGATTGCCTAATATCCATCACGCGTGATTCTGTGTATATTTTGTCTGAAGGGTATGTTTCATTTCTGTTATATATTATTTTTAGAATTTTTTTTTGTATTATTTCTTAACTTTTGCAAGTGAACAGTAGCTAGACCACCTCAACCATAATGTCATTATTATGACGTATTTATTTCGTCAGTTTTTAGGACATAAATACGTTAAAAGAACTACAAAAGAAGAGACGTCAAAATGACGAGAAAAAGTCACAGCCAAATGACGTTTATTTGACGTTTAAATGACGTCATTAACTGACGTTTAAATGACGTCATTAACTGATTATTGTAATAATGCTATATGCTATTAACTTATTGTAATAATGCTATATGCCACAAGTAAAAATAAATAGTTAATGGTCTTTGAAGTTTAGAAAAATTTTGAAAAATTTTTTAGAATTTTTTCAAAAAATTTTGAAAAATTTTTCCAAATTTTTTGAAAAAATTTGGAATTTAAAAAAATTAAAAAAAATAGAAAAATTTTGAAAAATTTTTTAGAATTTTTTCAATTTTAAAAAATAATTTAAAAAAATTTAAAAAAAATAATTAAAAATTTAATAAAAAGTAATTTTAAAAAATTTAAAAAAAGAAAAATTTTTAAAAATATTGAAAAATTTAGAAAAATTCTTTCAAGAATTTTGAAAAATTTTTTAGAATTTTTTCAAAAAATTTTGAAAAATTTTTTAGAATTTTTTCAACAAATTTTGTCAATTTTTTAGAATTTTCTCAAAAAATTCTGAAAAATTTTTCAAAATTTTTTGCAAAAATTCTATTTTTGGAAAAATTCAAAAAATTTGGCTGTGGTGTCCTTTATGTTTTAAATTTTGAAATGTCTCAAACTTAACATAACATTAATTATTATAGACAAATAAGAAATAAGTATAACGAAAGGGAGGAAAAATGATCGTTGATAATATGACGAAATTTAAATACTACAAGAAACAAATCGAATATAATAAGGACAGCGCAAAACAATTATGGAAACCAATAAATAGTATACAATCAAAAAAGGAAACACATGTAATAAAGCAAATAAAAATTAACGAGTCATATAACGGAGGATAAATTTACAATCGCTAATACTTTTAATAAGTTTCATACGGAGATTGGTAAAAACGTCACTTTTTTCTTTTCTTTTAAACGTCACTTTTTTCAGAATTTTTTGAGAAAATTCTGAAAAATTTTTCAAAATTTTTTGAAAAAATCAACAAATTTTTTGCAAAAATTCTATTTTTGGAAAAATTCAAAAAATTTGGCTTTGGTGCCCTTTATGTTTTAAATTTTGAAATGTCTCAAACTTAACATAACATTAATTATTGTAGACAAATAAGAAATAAGTATAACGAAAGGGAGGAAAAATGATCGTTGATAATATGACGTCAAGTCGACGTCAAATTCATGACGTCCTAAGGATTAGTAACGTATTCGTTGTAGCGATTAGATGATTTAGATAATTACGGTAATTTGTATATTCGAGTGTAGATTGAAGGATATCTTGTATACTTTTTATATAACCCATTCTTTTTATTTATAGATTTAACTAACCCATCAGTTACCCACGGTTTTCTTTTCCTGTTTAGTCTTCTTTGTTTTATGTATTTAGTATTTTTATTTTCAAGTTCCTTAATAGACGCTATGAGCGTTGTTGTAGCATCATTTAAATGTTCTGTATTATAGAAAAAACTCCAATCGTGCTCTTTTATTAATGTATTTAATGTAGTTTTGTGTATCCATTTTTTCTTTATTAGATGATTCTATATCAATATTAATTATTGTAGGAAAGTGATCTGTGATGATGGCTTTCACAATGAAAGTGGAATTTTTTTCAATATTTCTCTACTATTTACAAATATATGATCAAGGCATGCTGTTTGTCTTGTAGGTTTATTTATAGTTGAAACAAAATTGTACTCATACAGTGTATTTAAATAGTCTGAAACAATGTCATTGTCTATTAATATATTAATATTATATATATATATATATATATATATATATATATATATATATATATATATATATATATATATATATATATATATATATATATATATATATATATATATATATATATATATATATATATATATATATATATATATATATATATATTTATATATATATATATATATATATATATATATATATATATATATATATATATATATATATATATATATATATATATATATATATATATATATATATATATATATATATATATATATATATATATATATATATAATATATTTCGACATCCTATTCATGCAACATAATTGGTTCGTTTGCTTTCAGTTATATTTTCGCTTTGGACGTTATGCTGTAATCGGCATTAGCTGATTTGCGAGAGGTGCAATCGCCTTGTTCATTGTTGTTCATTTTTTTTAATATTAATTTGTCAGACTTTGATAGTTGTCAAAAAATATCAGAAGAAATAATCATTGACTTTCTCATGTCAGCTGAGTTGCAGTTCATTTCAGATAATTAAAAATAAACCAAATATAGTTATATTTGGTTTATTTTTATTGTATTCTCTTATTGTATTTATTGTATTCTGAGTTTAGGTCAGTAAATAAAGTGAATGGATCCTGTAAGTTTTGGTGAGCTAAATATCTGACAGAGGTGAGTGTCATTGCATTGTACTTGCCTGGGAACATTCTACATATATCCACAAGATTCTCGAACCTACTTCACCTGCTTCTGTCTCATTGCTTGCTCTCCTCTCTGGCGTAGCGTAACGCCAGTGGCGCCCTTGTTATACCTATTAGTAGATTCTAATCTTTCGTATCTCCTTCCAATTGAACTTTGCAAGTTTCGTGGAGACGAAGATAGAACAATATATATATATATATATATATATATATATATATATATATATATATATATATATATATATATATATATATATATATATATATATATGCTGTTCAAAATTATCGCACCACGTTAATATTTGCTAAAATTTGAGGTCTCATAACTTTTTTACTTTTAGTCCAATTTTGATAATTTTTTTAGATTACTGTAGATAAAACGACTAATTTCAACTTGCATATCCAGTCTTGTGTTAACTGAGGACGGTTTAGGTATTATACAGGGCTAACTAAAAGGTTGTTATATAACCCTAATTTTAAAACACTGTGGAATAATTTCGTAACCAAATTCTTAAAAAATACCAATTTTTGTTAAGAACCATTCCTTTCCTACATTTTGTTTTTTGGTCCATGTCTTTAGATACATTGGTTCAATATTATCGCACCATACAGAAATCAATTGAAAAAACTTTCAGGGTGAGAAGAAACATTTTTTAATTAACAAGAAAACAAAGGAAAACAAAGAAATAAAATTATGTGAGCTGATCCCTAGTAGGTTGTGTTGCCACCTCTAGCTCGGATTACAGCCTGAATCCGCCGTGGCATACTTCTAATGAGGTTTTGAATGACGGGTTGAGGAATATTATCCCACTCATGAAGAGTAACCTGTTCCAGCTGTTGAAGGTTCTGTGGGGCTGGTAGACGTCATCTCACTGCTCTCTTAATGATGTCCCATAGATGTTCAATGGGATTTAAATCCGGGTTTCGTGCTGGCCAGTTCATAACATCAATATGGACTTCATTCAAGTACTCAACACAAATTCTTGCTACGTGTGGTCTTGCATTATCTTGCATGAATATGAAATCAGGACCAATAAACGGAGCATAGGGCATTACATGCTCCTGGAGAATGTTCTCTACGTAATATTCCGCATTCATTGCCCTTGCATGAATAGGGACTAACTCCGTACGGCCATCGAAAGAAATACCCGCCCAAAACATTTTGAAGCCACGACCAAAGGGTTCGTTTAGAACGAAATTGAAGGCAGCTTCCCTTTCTCCTTGTCTTCTATACACACGTTGCCGCCCATCACAAGATTTTAGGCTTATTCTTGTTTCATCGGAGAATAGGACTTTCCTCCAGTCATCGATAGTCCAATTTTCATGTGCTCGTGCAAATCGTACGCGAGCTACCTTCTGAGCCCTGGTAAGTTCTGGTGCCTTTATGGGCCTTCTACTGATCAAACTTGCCCCCCGTACTCTTCTCCTTACAGTAAGAGCAGAAACTTGAACATTTCTAACCATCTCAAGTTCACTCTTCACTTGCGAACTTGTTACTGTCCGATTTCTTAAAGCATTTTGGCGGAGAAAATGGTCATCCCTAACATTCGTCGCCCTTTTTCTACCCTGCCCATGTCTCCTGGAGTGAGAACCAGTTGCCCTGTGACGTTCTAACATTCGACTTATTGTCGAATGGTTAACACCCAGAATTCGAGACATATCGCATACTTCTACCCTCTTCAACCAAAGTTTGCGCTCTTACACATTCCAATGCTGTCAAATGTCTCACACGATTCATTATTTTAAATTGCTGAATATTCCTCAACACCGTATTGTTTTTAAAAATGTGTCAAAATGAGATTGCATACACCCAATCATTGTTTTTTGGTTGACATACGCCTACGTTTTACATATCACTTGTAACAGCAGAGTAAATTAACAGTAAACTGTTGGTGACAAATTCATTTTGTTCTTAAAAATAAGCCAATGTATCTAAAGACATGGACCAAAAAACAAAATGTAGGAAAGGAATGGATCTTACCAAAAATTGGTATTTTTAAAGAATTTGGTTACGAAATTATTCCACCGAGTGTTTTAAAATTAGGGTTATATAACAACCTTTTAGTTAGCCCTGTATAATACCTAAACCGTCCTCAGTTAACAAAAGACTGGATATGCAAGTTGAAATTATTAAGGAGGCTATGGTAACGGTTAACACTGAAACGTCAAAAGATTCAGTTGAAATTCTCGTGAAAAAAAAAATTCAGTTAACGTTCTAAAATAAAATACCAGTGCAAATTAGTCCAATTCAAGTAACTCGACTTGTGGCTTTGGTAGAAGATGGAAGGTGTCAAAGATATGCAGCTCGTATTGTTGGTCTACCAGAAACAACTGTCCGAAGAGCGATCCAGCGCTACCGAGAAACGGGCCAATACAGCAGACGTCCAGGTTCGGGTAGTTCCAGGATTATGCAAAATATTGACGATCGATTTATTGGTCTGCAAATATCGAGGAATCCCTATCAAACAGCTGTGATCACAAACCGAAATTTAAGAAACGCACGAGGAACAGTTGTGTCAGATCGAACAATTTGTCGGAGATTCAGGAGTCTCGGTTTTATCGCAAGAAGACCTGCTATTGGAATGGGATTACTTCGACGACATCGAGTAGCTCGTTTGGATTTTGCTCGAATTCATCTTGTTTGGAATGAGTTGCAATGGTCTCAAGATTTATTCACTGACGAATCAAGATTCATGTTGAGATCAGTAGACGGGCGTCGGAGGGTTTGGAGAAGGCGTGGGGAAAGATACGAGGATGGTATGTTCAGTGAAAGGGAGAGTTTTGGCGGTGGTTCACTAACGGTATGGGGTGGAATTACCAGCGATGCCCGTACAGAATTATTTGTGTTTCCACCACGGCAATCTCTAAATGCAGTTAGATACATAGAGATCTTTAATACCCCAAAATACCCCATTATGGCGAAAAAAAATTAGGAGGTAGAAATTTTAGACTTTTCTTCTATACACCAAAACAAACATTGTCCGTGGGGTCGCGTTAAATCATAAAAAATCTACCGATATCACCTATTTTTTGGTTTCACATACTCTACTACAAGTAGAAGGGGAACTGGCGAAAGTGAATCGGACTTATGATCTAACTTACTTATTATAATTTCATAGCCCTGCGACAGACTAGACCGTATCCTGTGCAATAACGCCTCCGATATGAGTTTAGTTCATGAGCTTTCAATTGTGCAATAAGCTACGTCACATGCGAATATGCCCCCGGGTCAGCAAAGGTCGCCGGTTGCGGTTGTTTGTTACTGCCCTAGGTTCTAGTAGGTGGGCAAGCAATTAAGCGGAACAATCATTTTGCTTTAACAGCGAAATGGGGGTGTCCACTTTTGTGTTCGCGTTTCTCAGTTTTGCAGTTGGGGGTGAGCAATTTTAATTATAGTTTTATAATTGAGGAAATAATATCGTGATTTTAGTTTATGGTAAACCCGGAGTTAAACCGCCTGTTTGGAGTGAAACTTACAGTGTTAAAGGAGTTTTACATATCCCCTATGCAGAGATTGCCGAACCTTTCTACGCATGGTAAGGGTATTATTTTCTATTTATAAATAATTGCGAATAGAGTAAAAAAATCTTTGGTATTATTACTGCTTGTTAATATGGAGAGGGAGAAGTTGAAAGTTTGTTAATATGGAGGGAGAAGTTGAAAGATGCAACAGAAATTAGGGAGAGTACTACGTGATAAGTTATTAGATATTGGGGTTATTATTTATTTGGGTGTTTCTATCAATATCGCCCAAATTTCGTTTTCATTTCAGCCTTTAAAATATGTAAGCTTATTTGGTTAAAAACATGTTTATTTTGTTCTACAGATAATATTTAATCACTATTTGAGTGGTCCCAAGCAGCATGGTGACGTCATTATTACGTTCTTTTAAGGTGTTTTTAGGTCTAAGACGTCAAGTGACCAATATGAGGTCGAACATATGACGTCATTTCTATGTCGTCTTTAAAACGTCACATTTTTCTCGTCATTCAGACGTACCTTTTTAATCTAACGTTACTAATCCTTAGGACGTCATGAATTTGACGTCATATTATCGACGATCATTTTTCCTCCCTTTCGTTATACTTATTTCTTATTTGTCTACAATAATTAATGTTATGTTAAGTTTGAGACATTTCAAAATTTAAAACATTAAGGGCACCACAGCCAAATTTTTTGAATTTTTACAAAAAATTTTGCAAAACTGAATTTTTTCAAAAAATTTTGAAAAATTTTTTAGAATTTTTTCAAAAAATTTTGAAAAATTTTTTAGAATTTTTTCAAAAAATGTTGAAAATTTTTTTAAAAAAATGCTTCTGGGTCTTGTTTCCAGGATATAAAATTCAATTCTAATTCTGTAGTTAAAAGAACTACGAGAGACGTCAAAATGACGAGAAAAAGTCACAGCCAAATTTTTTGCATTTTTCAAAAAATTTTTTTAATTCTTTCAAAAAATTTTGAAAAATTTTTTTAAATTTTTTCAAAAAATTTTAAAAATGTTAAAAATTTTTTGAAAAAATTCTAAAAAATTTTTCAAAATTTTTTGAAAAAATCATAAAATTTTTCAAAATTATTTGAAAGAATTCAAAAAATTTGGCTGTGGTGCCCTTTATGTTTTAAATTTTGAAATGTCTCAAACTTAACATAACATTAATTATTGTAGACAAATAAGAAATAAGTATAACGAAAGAGAGGAAAACTGATCGTCGATAATATGACGTCAAGTTGACATCAAATTCATGACGTCCCAAGGATTAGTAACGTTAGATTAAAAAGGTACGTCTGAATGACGAGAAAAAAGTGACGTTTTAAAGACGACATAGAAATGACGTCATATGTTCGGCCTCATATTGGTCACTTGACGTCTTAGACCTAAAAATCACCTTAAAAGAACGTAATAATGACGTCACCATGCTGCTTGGGAAGAAACGTATTACATAAATATTGGCCAGACTCATATTTGTTATTATGTACATTCCATGTCCTAAAAGCATGTTGGCGTTGGCTAATAATGGCAAAAAATTCTGTAGCAAAAGAAAAATCACAGAAATATTATGTCATGCTTAAAAATATTTTATATTCTAAAACCAGTCCAGAACTTGAAAATTCATCATGATCATGAATCATCAAATTAATCAGTACAGATCATGAAAACTTTAAAAATATGTCCAGAACATGTTAACCAGAATACAGGATTGGACACTTTTCTATCGGCAAGACCTTCCATTGAGAGGCACGGATACAAATAACTATACAGAGGTTATGTTTCGCTTATTGAAAGATATTCCACTCGAACGCACAAGAGCCCCCAACGTAACACAATTAGCAGATTTTATTGTTACTAGCTTTGAGTCATATTATAAACAAAGGATTCTGGATTTAATTTTTGGCCGAGACTCAAGAGTTGTTACCTCTAGGTACCTAAAAAACTATGACACGAACTGTAAAGTAATGTCGGCCAATATTGAGAAGATGGAATTTAACGTCCAGAGTGAACAAAATAATAAACTAACTTACAAGGTGGATATGGTATGTTGTAAAAGTACGCGCCCTGTAGGATTTAACGGTAAATATTGCAAGCTTCAAGCTTTATCGTGAGGAAGTTATTTTTTTAATATTTTTCTAAAATGGCAATTTTGAAACAATTTTATTTAGAGTAGCTATTTGAAACATTTTGATCGAAATATTTTTATGATTTAACCATAAAGATTGAAGCGACTCCATGGAAAATGCTTGTTCTGGTAAATAACACAAAAGTCTAAAATTTCTACGTCCTAAATTGACCGCAACCCCTTTTTTCCGCCATTTTGGGGTATTTTGGACATTGTCCCGGAATAATTCAGTTACCGAGATTTGAATTTTGAAATTTTCTTGTTCTTTTTAATGGCGAATCGTAAGCTTATACAAAAAACTATAGAAGACAAAAAGTCTGCAAAATGTTTCAAGGAATCAATTACCATTCTTAATTAATTGATTAATTAATTATTCAAAATTAATTAATTAATTTTTGACAATTTTTTATCCAACCACTAACAAAAACAACACATAAAACTAACAAAAAGTGCGCAAAAAAATTGTCAAAAATTAATTAATTAATTAATTAATTACCTAATTTTGAATTAATTAATTTTGAATAATTAATTAATCAATTAATTAAGAATGGTAATTGATTCCTTGAAAAAATCTGCAGACTTTTTGTCTTCAATGGTTTTTTGAATAAGCTTACGATTCGCCATTAAAAAGAACAAGAAAATTTGAAAATTCAAATCAATTAATTAATTTTGAATAATTAATTAATCAATTAAGAATGGTAATTGATTCCTTGAAAAAATCTGCAGACTTTTTGTCTCCAATGGTTTTTTGAATAAGCTTACGATTCGCCATTAAAAAGATCAAGAAAATTTCAAAATTCAAATCAATTAATTAATTTTGAATAATTAATTAATCAATTAATTAAGAATGGTAATTGATTCCTTGAAAAATTCTGCAGACTTTTTGTCTTCAATGGTTTTTTGAATTTACTTTCGATTCGCCATTAAAAAGAACAAGAAAATTTGAAAATTCAAATCAATTAATTATTTTTGAATAATTAATTAATCAATTAAGAATGGTAATTGATTCCTTGAAAAAATCTGCAGACTTTTTGTCTCCAATGGTTTTTTGAATAAGCTTACGATTCGCCATTAAAAAGATCAAGAAAATTTCAAAATTCAAATCAATTAATTAATTTTGAATAATTAATTAATCAATTAATTAAGAATGGTAATTGATTCCTTGAAAAATTCTGCAGACTTTTTGTCTTCAATGGTTTTTTGAATTTACTTTCGATTCGCCATTAAAAAGAACAAGAAAATTTGAAAATTCAAATCAATTAATTATTTTTGAATAATTAATTAATCAATTAAGAATGGTAATTGATTCCTTGAAAAAATCTGCAGACTTTTTGTCTCCAATGGTTTTTTGAATAAGCTTACGATTCGCCATTAAAAAGATCAAGAAAATTTCAAAATTCAAATCAATTAATTAATTTTAAATAATTAATTAATCAATTAATTTGATTCCTTGAAAAATTCTGCAGACTTTTTGTCTTCAATGGTTTTTTGAATAAGCTTACGATTCGCCATTAAAAAGAACAAGAAAATTTGAAAATTCAAATCAATTAATTAATTTTGAATAATTAATTAATCAATTAATTAAGAATGGTAATTGATTCCTTGAATAATTCTGCAGACTTTTTGTCTTTTTTGGTTTTTTGAATAAGCTTACGATTCTCCATTAAAAAAAACAAGAAAATTTGAAAATTCAAATCAATTAATTAATTTTAAATAATTAATTAATCAATTAACTAGGAATGGTAATTGATTCCTTGAAAAATTCTGCAGACTTTTTGTCTTCGATGGTTTTTTGATTAAGCTTACGATTCGTCATTAAAAAGAACAAGAAAATTTCAAAATTCAAATCAATTAATTAATTTTGAATAATTAATTAATCAATTAATTAAGAATGGTAATTGATTCTTGAAAAATTCTGCAGACTTTTTGTCTTCAATGGTTTTTTGAATAAGCTTACGATTCGCCATTGAAAAGAACAAGAAAATTTGAAAATTCAAATCAATTAATTAATTTTGAATAATTAATTAAGAATGGTAATTGATTCCTTGAATAATTCTGCAGACTTTTTGTCTTTTTTGGTTTTTTGAATAAGCTTACGATTCGCCATTAAAAAAAACAAAAAAATTTGAAAATTCAAATCAATTAATTAATTTTGAATAATTAATTAATCAATTAAGAATGGTAATTGATTCCTTGAAAAAATCTGCAGACTTTTTGTCTCCAATGGTTTTTTGAATAAGCTTACGATTCGCCATTAAAAAGAACAAGAAAATTTCAAAATTCAAATCAATTAATTAATTTTAAATAATTAATTAATCAATTAATTTGATTCCTTGAAAAATTCTGCAGACTTTTTGTCTTCAATGGTTTTTTGAATAAGCTTACGATTCGCCATTAAAAAGAACAAGAAAATTTGAAAATTCAAATCAATTAATTAATTTTGAATAATTAATTAATCAATTAAGAATGGTAATTGATTCCTTGAAAAAATCTGCAGACTTTTTGTCTCCAATGGTTTTTTGAATAAGCTTACGATTCGCCATTGAAAAGAACAAGAAAATTTGAAAATTCAAATCAATTAATTAATTTTGAATAATTAATTAAGAATGGTAATTGATTCCTTGAATAATTCTGCAGACTTTTTGTCTTTTTTGGTTTTTTGAATAAGCTTACGATTCGCCATTGAAAAGAAGAAAATTTGAAAATTCAAATCAATTAATTAATTTTGAATAATTAATTAATCAATTAATTAAGAATGGTAATTGATTCCTTGAATAATTCTGCAGACTTTTTGTCTTTTTTGGTTTTTTGAATAAGCTTACGATTCGCCATTAAAAAAAACAAGAAAATTTGAAAATTCAAATCAATTAATTAATTTTGAATAATTAATTAATCAATTAAGAATGATAATTGATTCCTTGAAAAATTCTGCAGACTTTTTGTCTTCGATGGTTTTTTGATTAAGCTTACGATTCGTCATTAAAAAGAACAAGAAAATTTCAAAATTCAAATCAATTAATTAATTTTAAATAATTAATTAATCAATTAATTTGATTCCTTGAAAAATTCTGCAGACTTTTTGTCTTCAATGGTTTTTTGAATAAGCTTACGATTCGCCATTAAAAAGAACAAGAAAATTTGAAAATTCAAATCAATTAATTAATTTTGAATAATTAATTAATCAATTAAGAATGGTAATTGATTCCTTGAAAAAATCTGCAGACTTTTTGTCTCCAATGGTTTTTTGAATAAGCTTACGATTCGCCATTAAAAAGAACAAGAAAATTTCAAAATTCAAATCAATTAATTAATTTTAAATAATTAATTAATCAATTAATTTGATTCCTTGAAAAATTCTGCAGACTTTTTGTCTTCAATGGTTTTTTGAATAAGCTTACGATTCGCCATTAAAAAGAACAAGAAAATTTGAAAATTCAAATCAATTAATTAATTTTGAATAATTAATTAAGAATGGTAATTGATTCCTTGAATAATTCTGCAGACTTTTTGTCTTTTTTGGTTTTTTGAATAAGCTTACGATTCGCCATTAAAAAAAACAAAAAAATTTGAAAATTCAAATCAATTAATTAATTTTGAATAATTAATTAATCAATTAAGAATGGTAATTGATTCCTTGAAAAAATCTGCAGACTTTTTGTCTTCAATGGTTTTTTGAATAAGCTTACGATTCGCCATTGAAAAGAACAAGAAAATTTGAAAATTCAAATCAATTAATTAATTTTGAATAATTAATTAATCAATTAATTAAGAATGGTAATTGATTCCTTGAATAATTCTGCAGACTTTTTGTCTTTTTTGGTTTTTTGAATAAGCTTACGATTCGCCATTAAAAAAAACAAAAAAATTTGAAAATTCAAATCAATTAATTAATTTTGAATAATTAATTAATCAATTAAGAATGGTAATTGATTCCTTGAAAAAATCTGCAGACTTTTTGTCTCCAATGGTTTTTTGAATAAGCTTACGATTCGCCATTAAAAAGAACAAGAAAATTTCAAAATTCAAATCAATTAATTAATTTTAAATAATTAATTAATCAATTAATTTGATTCCTTGAAAAATTCTGCAGACTTTTTGTCTTCAATGGTTTTTTGAATAAGCTTACGATTCGCCATTAAAAAGAACAAGAAAATTTGAAAATTCAAATCAATTAATTAATTTTGAATAATTAATTAATCAATTAAGAATGGTAATTGATTCCTTGAATAATTCTGCAGACTTTTTGTCTTTTTTGGTTTTTTGAATAAGCTTACGATTCGCCATTAAAAAAAACAAAAAAATTTGAAAATTCAAATCAATTAATTAATTTTGAATAATTAATTAATCAATTAAGAATGGTAATTGATTCCTTGAAAAAATCTGCAGACTTTTTGTCTCCAATGGTTTTTTGAATAAGCTTACGATTCGCCATTAAAAAGAACAAGAAAATTTGAAAATTCAAATCAATTAATTAATTTTGAATAATTAATTAATCAATTAAGAATGGTAATTGATTCCTTGAAAAAATCTGCAGACTTTTTGTCTCCAATGGTTTTTTGAATAAGCTTACGATTCGCCATTGAAAAGAACAAGAAAATTTGAAAATTCAAATCAATTAATTAATTTTGAATAATTAATTAAGAATGGTAATTGATTCCTTGAATAATTCTGCAGACTTTTTGTCTTTTTTGGTTTTTTGAATAAGCTTACGATTCGCCATTAAAAAAAACAAAAAAATTTGAAAATTCAAATCAATTAATTAATTTTGAATAATTAATTAATCAATTAAGAATGGTAATTGATTCCTTGAAAAAATCTGCAGACTTTTTGTCTTCAATGGTTTTTTGAATAAGCTTACGATTCGCCATTGAAAAGAACAAGAAAATTTGAAAATTCAAATCAATTAATTAATTTTGAATAATTAATTAATCAATTAATTAAGAATGGTAATTGATTCCTTGAATAATTCTGCAGACTTTTTGTCTTTTTTGGTTTTTTGAATAAGCTTACGATTCGCCATTAAAAAAAACAAGAAAATTTGAAAATTCAAATCAATTAATTAATTTTGAATAATTAATTAATCAATTAAGAATGATAATTGATTCCTTGAAAAATTCTGCAGACTTTTTGTCTTCGATGGTTTTTTGATTAAGCTTACGATTCGTCATTAAAAAGAACAAGAAAATTTCAAAATTCAAATCAATTAATTAATTTTAAATAATTAATTAATCAATTAATTTAATTCCTTGAAAAATTCTGCAGACTTTTTGTCTTCAATGGTTTTTTGAATAAGCTTACGATTCGCCATTAAAAAGAACAAGAAAATTTGAAAATTCAAATCAATTAATTAATTTTGAATAATTAATTAATCAATTAAGAATGGTAATTGATTCCTTGAAAAAATCTGCAGACTTTTTGTCTCCAATGGTTTTTTGAATAAGCTTACGATTCGTCATTAAAAAGAACAAGAAAATTTCAAAATTCAAATCAATTAATTAATTTTAAATAATTAATTAATCAATTAATTTGATTCCTTGAAAAATTCTGCAGACTTTTTGTCTTCAATGGTTTTTTGAATAAGCTTACGATTCGCCATTAAAAAGAACAAGAAAATTTGAAAATTCAAATCAATTAATTAATTTTGAATAATTAATTAATCAATTAAGAATGGTAATTGATTCCTTGAAAAAATCTGCAGACTTTTTGTCTCCAATGGTTTTTTGAATAAGCTTACGATTCGCCATTAAAAAGAACAAGAAAATTTCAAAATTCAAATCAATTAATTAATTTTAAATAATTAATTAATCAATTAATTTGATTCCTTGAAAAATTCTGCAGACTTTTTGTCTTCAATGGTTTTTTGAATAAGCTTACGATTCGCCATTAAAAAAAACAAGAAAATTTGAAAATTCAAATCAATTAATTAATTTTAAATAATTAATTAATCAATTAACTAGGAATGGTAATTGATTCCTTGAAAAATTCTGCAGACTTTTTGTCTTCGATGGTTTTTTGATTAAGCTTACGATTCGTCATTAAAAAGAACAAGAAAATTTCAAAATTCAAATCAATTAATTAATTTTGAATAATTAATTAATCA